>VNKC01005221.1:0-167746 GCA_008042775.1 Drosophila pectinifera
TGACAGCCAAATGCCGTATATATTCCGATCCGCTGTTTTTAAGGCTCTTTTGGCCATGTTTTGGATATTCTTAAGTTTGAGTTGTTCAAAAGTTAGGATATAAAAATGACGATTTAAGGACCCAAAAATCCGCATACTTGAGGTCTTCTGGAGAGCATAACTTGGCCAAAAATGGAATGACAGCCAAATGCCGTTTATATTCCGAATCGCCGTTAAAATCTTAATTATCTGAATTATTTAATAATAAAATATTGAATAAAAATTTTTTTGTCGATTTTTCAAAATTTGATAAGGGGTTACATCATTAAAATTTCCAAAAATTGAATAAAATTTTATTTTTGTTTATCTTTAAATGCGGTATGCAGATTAATTAACCAAATAAAATCTAACATAGAACTGCTTCCCGATTTGAAATTAAGGCTGTTTTGGCTAAGTTATGGTTATTTTTCATTTTGATTTGTCAAAAATTTAAGGACTTTAAGGTTTTCTGGAGAGCATAATTTGGCCAAAAATGGAATGACAGCCAAATGCCATATATATTCCGATCCGCTGTTTTTAAGGCTCTTTTGGCCATGTTTTGGATATTCTTAAGTTTGAGTTGTTCAAAAGTTAGGATATAAAAATGACGATTTAAGGACCCAAAAATCCGCATACTTGAGGTCTTCTGGAGAGCATAACTTGGCCAAAAATGGAATGACAGCCAAATGCCATATATATTCCGATCCGCTGTTTTTAAGGCTGTTTTGGCCAAGTTATGGTTATTCTTAATTTAGCTTTGTCCAAAAATTAGAAATTAAAAATTACGATTTAAAGACCCAAAAATCCGCATACTTGAGGTCTTCTGAAGAGCATAACTTGGCCAAAAATGGAATGACAGCCAAATGCCATATATATTCCGATCCGCTGTTTTTAAGGCTCTTTTGGCCATGTTTTGGATATTCTTAAGTTTGAGTTGTTCAAAAGTTAGGATATAAAAATGACGATTTAAGGACCCAAAAATCCGCATACTTGCGGTCTTCTGGAGAGCATAACTTGGCCAAAAATGGAATGACAGCCAAATGCCATATATATTCCGATTCGCTGTTTTTAAGGCTATTTTGGCCAAGTTATGGTTATTCTTAAGTTTGATTTGTCCAAAAATTAGGACATAAAAATGACGATTTAAGGACCCAAAAATCCGCATACTTGCGGTCTTCTGGAGAGCATAACTTGGCCAAAAAGGGAATGACAGCCAAATGCCGTATATATTCCGATCCGCTGTTTTTAAGGCTCATTCGGCCATGTTTTGGATATTCTTAAGTTTGAGTTGTTCAAAAGTTAGGATATAAAAATGCCAATTTAAGGACCCAAATATCCGCATACTTGAGGTCTTCTGGAGAGCATAATTTGGCCAAAAATGGAATGACAGCCAAATGCCATATATATTCCGATCCGCTGTTTTTAAGGCTGTTTTGGCCAAGTTATGGATATTCTTAAGTTGGTTTTGTCAAATTATTAGGATATAAAAATGAAGACTTAAGGTCCCAAAAATCCGCATACTTGCGGTCTTCTGGAGAGCATATTTGGGCCAAAAATGGAATGACAGCCAAAGCCGTGTATACTCTGAATCGCCGTTAAAATCTTAATTATTTAATAATAAAATATTAAATAAACAATTGTTAGTCGATTTTTTAAAATTTTATAAGTGGTTACATCATTAAAATTTTCAAAAATTGGATAAAAATTGTATTTTTTTCTTATTAAAGGAAGTATGCAGATTAATTAACCAAATAACTATATAATATTAACCGGAACACATTTTTCAATTATCAAATAGTGTGTGACGATTTCTCTAAAATCTCAATATTATATTTAATTTATTCCAAAATATTCTGTGTACATTCCACAGTAACTTAGAGGCATTCCAGCTGTGCACTCAATGCCACAAAGCTTGCGGGGAATCCCCAACCTATCAGCTGCCACCCACTGTCCGCAGGCAACCAGGAAAGGCCGGCAACGCCACCCATTGCCATCCACCGGCAGCTGCCATTCAGCACCTTGTTTTCCGAGAACAATAATGGAAATTATGAATTTTTAATTAGATGACGTTCTGATTTTAATAAGCAAAACAAAAGAGGAGGCGAAACGACCGAGGAATACACTGAGTTTCAGCCTCTTTCCTGTCCGGCTTATCGATTGAGCCCCCGAGAGAGGCAGGGAGTCAATATAGTTGGTCCGGTACTGAATAACAAGTAAACAACTTCCAATCGACGGCGGTTTTCCCGCAGATAAGTCACTTTGTGTCCAAAAAGATTTGCAATGATAATAAAACGAGGCTTTCAGGTAAAAAACTACCTGGCTGTGGGCTCGGCGCCGTACTTATCGTATTCAAAAAAGGTAACTTCCTGAAGGGAAACCCCAAAGTGTTGAAGCACTTAACAAAGATAATGAGATAAGACAAAGGTCCTATTGTTTTCCCTTCAGCAATTGAATAATAACCTGGCTCTTGATTTTGTTTATGCCATTTTGAAGAGTTGGGAAAATAATCCTTTGCCGGAAATAAGAATCTGTTTTAATATAATTAAATCATGTTTTCCTTGTAAATTTGTAATGGGAAATGTATAAAATAATAATAATTTCAAGGAAGTAAATAAAATGAGATTTGGATGAGATTAAAATGAGAGATTTAGAGACAGATTCATAAAGATATGAAATATTTAAAGCCCTCTAAAGTTAGTTGGACACTAGACCAGAAATGTATTTTTTTTTTATAAAATAATAATAATTTCAAGGGAGTAAATAAAATATGGTATTACACTGAGATTTATAGACAGATTCATAGAGATCATGTAGAAATATTTAAAGTCCCTTAAAGTTAGCTGGACACTAGACCAGAAATTTATGAAACTAAGTATGTTAGCCGGGCTAACTGTGGCCACATACCACTTGGGGCAAAATGTTAAAGACCCTCGTCCGGCTGGAAGAGAACTCGATGCCCGTCATCTTGTTGTTTTCCAGCCATCCAGATCTATCCGCCGCTCCGTGCGTTATTAGTTGGCCGAGAACGTAAACAAGCGTCAGCTGATGTACGTAAGACCCCCCGGTCTCAGCCGCGGCCCCATTCCCCGCTGGGAATCTGAGGCATCCGCATCCACGAAGGGATAAATAACAACCAACCCACACCAGAAGCCAGAAACAGAGCCATGCCAGAACTCGGCTGCGGTGCTAACTGACACTCCGGCTAACGCGGCCTGACAGTGTGCTCCGTGCTCCGTGGCTGGACGTGGATGTGTGGACTCTGCTCCGCGGATCGCATCGGTTTTCTGGTGGATATAAAACCATGCGGCGCGGCTGGGAGCCACACAGTTGTGGCTGGGTCACTGGGCAGACGACACCTACATCCACTCTGGGACAGAGAGTAGCAGCATCATGACCATCGAGATGCGGCCTCGGATCGTTTTCCATGGACTCCTTCTGCTCATCTTGGTGATCGGAGGCCTGCGGGCCAATGTGATTCTGTGCGGCGAGGAGCTAACCGACACCCTCAACAGGATATGTCACTACGGCTACAGGCGAAACGTCGGTAGGTTATTGCCCGAACTTATCTATATAAATTCTTTGTTCTTAAAAATATTTCCATTACTTGCAAAAAAGTATCACCTTGAGATCGGTCATTTATCTTAAAGAATATATTCACCTTTCAAGGTTTTTGCTAAAGTCATTAGTGGAAAATTCATTCTGATTAATGAATTGTATTAAGTGTGATTTATATCAACACCTTTAAAAACTTTTGACAAGTGTTCGACAAGAGATTTTTAACAACAAACTTATTTAGATTTGTTTAAAGAAATTTAAAATATATTTATGATTTATTTTACTGCCGTCTGAGCTGAGATAAAAATCAAGTTGATTATTGGTAAATCTATATAAAATCATAAAAATAATGATTAAATGATTTTAAATATTTAATTATTATTTCATTGCATTGAATCATATTTTTTTATCAGTATTTTTAGAAGTCATATTCAATAAATACTTTAGAAAGCATTTAGCTAAAAAGTGATTTATAACTATTCTATTAAATATGAAGATTTTTAAGAAATAATTCGAATAATAGATAAAAGTAGCTTTGAGATATTTCTAAAGGTTTTTAAATTCAATTTGAAATCTTTTATTTAATTTATTGATATTTTTATATTTTTTTGTGATTTCCTTAGGTCTCAATGCCATTCCTGACAGATCTCGCGAACTGAGCTTCGAGGATCGTTCGCTCCTGGATCGGATACGGTTTGGAAGTGGCGTCCGGAGCCTGAACGAGGAGTGCTGCTACAAGTCCTGCACCATGGAGAGTCTGTTGCGATTCTGCGCCGACAAGCCCGTTCCATGAAGGCTCCTGAGGACAATGCCGTAAATTGCTAAGAAGATCTGACTAGAGTCCTCGTAGCCCCTTAATTCGCTGGTGAAGCCTACTCAATATCCTTCGGATTCGGATACGCTCATGAATGGGCGATGTATGCGCATAAATTATGATCGGAAATCAGAGACAGACACGCGAAATGAATCGGAAAACGGGGCGATATGCTTGTATATATATTGTGTAGTACGATGTATGTTTGGACAGGGCCTGAATACATCGACTGGGTATAAATTAATAAATAAATTATGTATTCAAACTGCGGCAGATTGGCAACTTGATTGGTAATTAAACGGGTATTACATTGATTTTTCATTGTCGTTGATTGCAGTTAATTATTTATTGACCCAGCGTCCGGGAATGCTGTTTGTAAACTAAGAATTTCGAAAGAGCTCTGCATATTGTGTAATTTAAAATTATTACACTTTTTATGCCCGAAACAGACGAGGTTGATAGTCGAGAATTAATCAGATTCGTAGCTGTAAAGTTTTCATAAAATGATTGTTGTTTATACTTATTTAAGAATAAATGAGTATGAAAGCTACAGTTGAGTGTTACCGACTGCGAGATGCCCGGCACTCAAAGCATTGAAATTAAGAGTTTAAAATATCCATAGCTTAGTCAAAACAGCATCAAATTCAAATCGGAAAGCATTTCTATGTTAGTTTTTATCCCGTTAATTAATCTGCACATTAACATAAGTAATTTAACAAAATTTATTTTTTGCCAATTTTTGACAATTTTAATGATGTAACCCCTTATAAAATTTTGAAAAATAGAAAAAAAAAATTTTTCTTTGTTTTTTCAATATTATGTTCCTAAGTAATTAAGATTTTAATGGCGAATCGAAATATATGCGGCATTTGGCTGTCAATCCATTATTGGCCATAATATGCTCTCTGCAAACCTCAGGTATGCGCATATCCGCAATAATCGCACTTCCGTCTTTGAAATCCATGAAAAACGTATAACTACGTTTAATAATATATATTAAAGAATAATATATATAAAATAAGTACATTGGTACGAACGTAGTCTACTAGTTTAAGTGAAATTGGATGATAAACAGCGGTTTCTTCTGTGCCAACGCTGCGTATGTCATAAATGCAGCATACTTTTAGGCACCTTAAAATTTCAAATAGCTGCCGCCTATCTAGTATTTCTGTTTGCCTGGTAACAATATATTGTCAGGTAACAATATTGGCAGGAAAATGTTGAAGTGCACCGAAAAATGTTAAATGTTTCTAGGAATATGTTGACCAACACAAATTTAGATGTTGCAGAAGTTTAGCATTTCCAGAAACTATTATTGAGACGGCAGGTAATCGAGTTCAATTCAAAATCATATTTACTGCAAAATAATATAAACTTCCTAATGTCATAAATTAATTATAAAACATATAAAATTGTCACGCTTATATTAATTTATTTGCAAGAGTATTCTATAAAAATTTTAGAGACGAAAAAGAAGGGATTGTTAACATTGCCGCAATGAACTTGGAGATAACCTTGCTGGAATTTTAATATAATATTTAATATAATAATTATAATAATAATAATAATAATAATAATTAAAGGATGTATCTGCATTTTACGTTGCACCCTGCAAGTCCTCTTTTAAATTATCTCTTATGTAAAATTGTCCTAGATCTTCAACAAAGGGAACTCGACAGAATATACTAGCTCTCTTCTTAAATCGTTAATGTCTTTGAATACTTTTGTTTAAAATCAGTTCATAATAATAGGACCACGAACAAAGACCCAAGCATTTCATAGTTGTAATAATACTGTAATTAAGAGAACACTTTGCCCATGTATGGTTTGCTAACGACCAAAGCAGGATATATTTAATCTATGTATAAAATGGTAACATGCAACAAGCTATATATAATGATCATCATCTTTAGCATTTGGCTGGTTCCTAACCAGGTTAACCAGAGTTAAACAAATGGGTCCAGTGGAGAGTCGGGGCACGGTGGACGGGGAACGAGTTCGGAGCCGAGGGAAATTTATGCACTGGCCGCCACAGAACAGTACTCCATGAGGACCTGGTAGGGACAGGAGTGCTTGCAGCACCTGTCCACGATGCCCTCCCGCGTGCGCCGCCGTATGGCAGCCAAGGAGTTGAAGGCCGGGACACCGCCGCCATAGTAACGGCCGCGCAGGAGCGGACTGGTCAGCTGCTCGACTTCCTCCTTGGCCTCCACGTACTGGATGGGATCGAGTGGGTCCAGCTCGCTGGCAACTGCAAGGGATTTAAGGCGGGTGTTCAGGGGAGGCTCTCGCCAGGAACAAGGAACTAGAGGAGGAGGATCCTGGTAGGACACTTACTCATGCCGCGCTTCTGGGGCATTATGCTATTGAATTCCTGGCACACCATCATCATCATCTCGTTGAGCTTCTCGCTGCACAGCGTGTAATCCGAGTAGGAAGCCTGGGCCCGGGAGGAGCTGCTGGCCAGGAGGAGCACGACAAGCACAGCGATGAGGGAGAGGACTGCCTTGCACATGGTTCTGCTCTGTTCTGTGTGGTTGTGATCTTTGGGGCTTAACTCTGGGAGCCGCTGGTGGAACTGCTGCTGGGAACTGATGCTGTTGGGGCCAACGGAGCGCGCTTATATACAACTGGGTCTCGGCCTGGATCTGGGTCTGGGTCTGGGACACATTAACCCCCAGAGTCAGGAGGTGTCAGGTTGCGTTAGCCCAGGATGACTGCATCCGGGACTCTTCGCCTGGCTAAACTCGTTCAATGTCAAAGCTGACTTATGCAAATGGCTATTGGCAAGCGCGGAGGATGTACTCTACTTTGTTTGGTTTTCGGGAGGCGTTCGCCTGCTGTCAGCCAATTAAACAATTTATGTATAAACAGCCGAGCCGTGCTAAGCCCTGCATTTATGAATGCCAAATGAGCAAGGACGAGCGTCCTTCGCACACACACGCACACTATACTTACCAATGCGCGCCTGGGCCAGGCCAAAACAGGCCAAAAGCCAGCTCAACTGGGCCAGCATCTCTTGGCAGGGGACTTTCTCAGACGCCTCCTTAGAACTTTTCCTTTGACTCCGGCTCCTTTCGCTTTTCCTTCTGCTTTTCCTTTTCCTTTTGCTTTTGCTTTTGCTTTTGCTTTTGCTGGAACTCGAACTGGAATTTCTTTTTGCACTGTCTAATTTTATTCATTAGTCAAAGTTGGTGCTGCATAAATAAGTGATTACGATTACGAATCGGATTACGAGTGAGCAGGGCTAGTGTGTATATGTAATGGGTATGTAATGGGTGTGCGTGTGCCTGGGGGCCGCGGTGAGTGGGTCAAGTGGCTCATTTGGGCAGGCAGTAGGCGGATAGCTCCTCGTAGCTGCAGGAGTACACACAGCACTCGTCGTAGACGCCCCCGGGAAGGTGTCTCCTCTGGCGCCGGGTCTTGATCAGCAGGCCAGAGGCCACATCTCCAGCGCCGTCTCCTCCCAGCCCATACAAGTTGGAGAGCAGCAGGCGGCCCAGAGTGGAGTAGTCTGCTCCTGGCACCAGGGGGTGTGGCGTACGCTTCTGGGGCAGCGTATTGTAGCCGTGGGCGCACACCACATCCATGGCATCGGACAGGGCGGGACCGCAGAGCTTGTGGCTGCCGGGCGGCAGCTGATGACCGCTGGCCAGGATGGCCATTATGGCCAGGACGGGCAGTGCAGCGATTAGCATCCGCAGGCCATGAACTGCGCCGGTGTCCTGGCAAAACATCTTATGTGCTGTGTGTGCGGATTATCCTCCGCTGCAACTGGTATTTATACTGCCAAGATGCTCGATTTCCGCTGCAGTTCAATGGCCTTGCAGGCTGCAGCTTTGCACATCCCAAAAAGCAAGACTTTTTTGCCACATTTTATTTAGGCTAAGTACTCGCCCAGCAAGGCAGGATTCTATTTTAAGACATCCTTTTAATTCCGGCTTCAAGTTAGTTCCAGAAAAATCATACACTGCTCTTAAGAAAGAATTCTATAGCGGCAATAATTGAAGTCACTAAAATAGTAAGAAGCTTTCTATTTTTATCTCTTTAGAATATGCTTATGATTTCCATTATTCAATATTCGTTTCCCTTTCAATGGTGCCAATAATTATCAGCTTTTGATAATATATAAAATTATGCTTTCCCCTTAAATTGTGCTTATAACTACCAACATCTAATTTAGGTTTCTCGTTGGTGCTTATAATTCCCAACTTCTAATTTGCTCTGAAAACTACTTTCAATTTCCAACTTTAGATTCGTTCTCATAATTCTTTATGGCTTCTCTTTCTATTGGTCTTATAATTCCCAACTTCTAATTTGCTCTAGAAATTATGTTTGTTTCCGATTGTGCTTATAATTCCCAACTTTAGATTAGTGCTCATAATTCTTTTTGGCTTCTCTTTCTATCGGCCTTATAATTCCCAACTAAGTAAATGCAGGACTTGAGCATTCACATTTTATCATCATAAAAAAGCTAAGCTAAGACCATGATATATATATTATTATAAATATATAACATATTAAAAATTGACAAGCATACATTATATTTTTCTGAAAACTAAAACAGTTTGTGGTTAAATGTAAATGTATAATGAATTATATTTTATTGGGTGAACCACACAACCAAAAATACATTAAGCCCATAAAATCGTTTCCAGATTAATCCCCCGAAAGAATACCCACCATATTCTGCCAGTTTAATCAGCCGCAAAGGACCGCCCACGTAACCCGCCGTAACCCGCCGTAACACCTTCGGGTAACCTGTTACTTTGCGCTAAGAGGCTGTGACTGCTGTCGATTGCGATTACGATAACGCCAGGGCTCTTGGGATTAGGTTGGACGGGGCCAGGTGGCAGGTGGCAAGTGGGAAGTGGCAGCCTCATTTGCATGCCGCCGGCAGGTGGAAAGTATGCTTCACTGGGCTTCGCGGTGACAGTGTGCGAAATCGCATCGTCGATCGCTGGTTCGATTCGGAATGCCAGCGGTGGCAACAGTTGATTGCCAGCGCTGCACTCGAGACGTTTTCGCCACAGAGAAACTCCGGAAAAGTTGTGAGAGGAAAGGCCGTAAGAGATCGGAATCGGAATCGGAAACGGAAACGGAATTGAAAGCAGGAAAAAATGGTGCTCGACATTAAGATGTGCCGCTTCGACAACGTGCCCTGGGGCTTTCGGCTCGTGGGCGGCTCGGACTACGACTATCCCCTGATGGTGGTTAAGGTTAGGTCCGATCCCCATGGACTATATAGACGAGTGCCCTACCTAGTACACCTGTCACCTACTGCTAGAGGCAGGCCCCACCTGCATTCGGAGAATCCCCCATAAAACCAAATAGTTTCGAACATTAATTCAGTGTTTGTTTTCTATTTTTTCGGTCGCTTCTTCCCAACAATTACGTAACGCGGTGCGTGTGTCCGTTTCGATTTGGATTTGCGCTGCATTGGCAAATTAGTTTAGTTAATTAAAGTAATTCCGCGCCCAGTGCCTCCTCCTTTTGTTTATCTAATCGAGAGGGGCATGCATTTTCCCGCTAATGAGCCGCATGATGGCCCAGGCCAGGCCACCGCCAACTTATTCAAATTCAAATTCAAATTTTAATTGTGTTTCAGTCGCAGTGTCCCGCTTTGTTGCATTCTGCCGCGCATAAATTGCATTTTACATTTAGCATTTCACAGTTTGTAGCATTGTGTTGACACCCAGAACCAGCGGGCCGCGGCTGCAACAATAAAACATCGTCGCAAATTCGAAACAAATGCGATTTTTAATTGGCATACTGAAAAACGCACACAGCCACAGGCAGCAAGCGGTTGCGAGGGGAAGCCTTCCGGTTCCCATTGCCATAAATCAATTGAAATCGGAGCATAATATAAACAGACTGCCAGAGTAATAAATTACGAGTGCATTTAGTACATTTTGTCAAAATAGTTTCTAATTAATTACTTTTAATTCCAGTGTTTAGAAAAGCTAAAACAAAAGTTGTTACTTGTGTGCTTTATGGGTTTTAACATAAATTAGTTGGAGAGTATTTACTTTAAATATCAATATATATTTTATTACAATTTTATCTGAAATAAATTACTTAACGAGGGTTGCTAGAAATGTGACAGAAGGCACTGTAGAGCCATTTCCTGCACATTATAAATCAAATTCAAACCGCAGCACAATTAAGGCATAAATTAATATAATTGATTATAGGAAAAAATAAATTTTAATTAGAAAACATATTTTGTTTTAATATAGAAATACAATTAGAGTTTGTGCCTGAAAAATTGTAATGCCTACATTTAGGCATATTTTAGGGTGATTTCTTGGACACTCTAGAATAAATGCCTTTTAAATGGTTCCCTGTACTTTAAGTTAAGTTCCTGAATCTAAACACATAACTCAATCTCTTGTAATATTTTTATAAATTCAATTTGAAGTAGAACACATATATATACACACAATACTTAACTTTAAACCCCCGCGTAGGGATTCCGCTACACTGACAGTTGATTCCATTTTATTTTATTTGATGTTCCAACATTTCGCCGCCATATGTTTGCTAGACAAACACTAAACAAGCAGCCATCGTAATCTTTTGAAAAACCTCTGTTATTCTTCCACTTTCCGCTCTGCCCCTGGGCACTTTTGCACATCCCCTTCCCGTACCAGCTACCATATTCATATATATATACATCGGGGTTAAGCCGGCAGCCAGTGTTCTATAAATATGTATTCCCGACCTCCGTCGAAGTGTTCACCGCGCTGGAAATTGACTCCGGCGTAAGTGAAATGCAAGAGGCTCCGGGGAAATGGAAATGGAAACCCGGGGAAGCCCCTCCTATTTCTTGCAGTATTTGCATTACTAAGTCCTCTTGGCAGCCGATGTCGTGACTTTCCCGACTTTCAGCGCAACAGCAATACAGTTTATTTGCCTCGGAAAATTGTTGCAAAATCACCTGAATTATACAATAAATTTAGAGGATGCTGACAGGGGGAAGCCTGTACATCAGGCATCCATCTTCCATCTGCCATTCCATTTTATTCACAACTTTTACCGCTCAATTAAAAGACTTTCGCAACACTCAGATGCACATGTGAAAGCAATTTAATCCCCATGAGGTAGAGGGATTTTTAATGAATACCCCCATTTATATACATTTTAAATGGTCAATTTGCACACTTTTGTGTGCTCTATATTCCTCGGGAAAATGGCAAAACTTAAATCCTATTTAGTTATAAATGCTCTCACACTGGACTCTCCGAAATTCGGAGCTCTGGATATATGCTTCCCTTGTGTTATTGTTAGTAGGGCAATAATCTGGTTGGAAAATGAAAAATTATAAGGGGGCTTGCTTTTTAAGAGCTAAACTTCTGTTATTAGGAGTCTGCATAAAATGTACTTTAGGTATAATTGTAAAGCTATGGATAGATAATAATTAAATGCATAGTTTTAGACAGCTTTATGAACGTTTTGAAATTTCTAAAGAATTATTTAGATACCGGTCTCCTTCAAGAGACTATCTATTATGGTTTTTAAATATATTTATATAGCTATAGATAGTTACTAAATTATAGCATACTTTTAGACAGCTTTATAAACGTTTTGAAATCCATAAAATATTATTTAGAGACCGGTCTTCCTCTAGAGTCTACCTATTATGGTTTTTAAATATATTTATATTGCTATAGATAGTTGCTAAATTATATCATACTTTTAGACAGCTTTTTGGACGATTCGAAGTCCCTATAGGTTTGTTTAGACATCACTCTAGCCTTTCTAGACTCTCGCTAATATGATATTTAAGTATGTTTGTATAGCGATAGATAGATACTAAAAGATTGTTACTATTAGAAAGCGATTTGAACTCTCTAGAGGCTACTTTATAGTTTCCCTTAACACTTCATAAGTAGACTTAAGGGGACTCCTCTTAACATACTTGTGCTAATTTCCCTGCACTTAATTGGAGAGCTGTTGATGTGTTTCCTCATTTTCTGAAGCACCCCTCGCTGGGCACCCTTCGGAACCCCCTCTCGGGGGCATTGTCTCCCCATTTTCGAGGCGTGCGTGCCGCGCAGCCTTCTGGGGTCTGGGGTCTCGGTCTGCTCTGCAGCGGTCTTTGTTTTGTTGACATTTGGCGCGCGCTTTATTTTTATGCACTTAGCACGCGACGCCGCCGTCGTCGGCTAATAGAAATTTGCCCATTATCGCAACGCGTCCATTGTGCCGCAGTGGCATCCGTATCTGCCTCTGCCTCTGCCCCTGCCTCTGTATCTGTATCTGTATCTGTATCTGTATCTGAATCTGAGTCTAACCATGTGTCCGCACTCGAACTCTCGCATGATAGGTGACCGAGGGCAGCATCGCCGAGGAGGCCGGACTGCGGGTGGAGGACATCATCGTGCGCATCAATGACACGGCGGCCACGCCCCTAACCCACGACGAGGCCCACCGGCTCATCATGAACAGCGGCAGCGTCTTTTACTTCGGCGTCTACCGGTGAGCGTTTCCTGGCCCTAGCCTTGCCCTGGGCCCCAGTCCTTGTACCTCCAGAGCCCCGGTCCTTTGTGTCCCATCCGCCGAGGACCATTTATCACGGCTGAGCGGACTAACAACCCAAGGACCTTTCATTATACCCTTTGCAGAGGATGGGCTCACTTTGCTCAGTAGTTGCCAGAGTAGATGCCAGTCCGAGTTCTATTTTTAGAATAAATCGCCTCAGGTGCCTAGAGAAAAAATATAATTCCTAGGAAATAAATAGTTTTGAAAGCACCTAACCTTTAAGTGAGAAAAGCAGTGATTTAATACTATATTAGTCAAGAACCTATATATATATTTAATGGCCAAAACATTTATGTGGCATCCCCTGCACTAAGAGCCATGTCTCAAAATTATGTTCCCAAACTAAATGCAGTTGGAAGTTGGTTGGGTTTGCGGTCACCGAAGCTCTGCAAGGGTATAACTAACCAAGGACCTGCAGTTCCTTTCTCATCTTTTATTTTTGGGTGATTCCACAGGGAGAACGAGGAGGACGCCTACGAGTGCCTCCAGAAGTTTCCCCTGAGCGAGGGTTCGTTGACCAAGTCGCCGACGCCACTGCTAATGCCATCGCTGACTCCAACGCCATCGCCGTCGCCGTCACCCACTCCCCAGCTATGCCAGCCCCAGCTCCAGCTGACGGAAGCCACAAATGCCCGTGCTCCGGAACCAGAGCCCCTTGCTCCGGCAGCTGCCGAGGCGCCAGCAGCTCCTGCCCTGGAATTCGCCGCCGTTCAAGCGGAGGATGTGGATGTCATGGCGGAATGTCGCCCAGCCATGTCGGAAGTGCATTCGGAAGACAATCGCGGGGATGTGCCAGTTGAGGCGGAAGAAGCCATGGCCGGAGTCGGACTCGGAGCAGCTCCTGGCCTGTACTTGCCCGACTTGCCCGATCGTCCGTGCTCGGCGCTGGCCGAAAGGGCGGAAATTAAGCTGGTGGAGGAGGAAATTGCCGCCGTGCTGTCCGGCGAGTCGGAGGTGCTCAAGGAGCACAATGTCCTCGGGTGCGTTGCATTCAATTTCACCCATTTCCTGCTCCTGTCCATCCACCCGACAGCCTCTCTTCCTAGTCTGAGTCCTTTGCTGAGTCCTTTTAACCGCTTCCACGTGATAGCGTCAATTTCTACAGGATCTTCCCCAAGCCGGGCGTCTGCATGTCCAGCGATGTCCTGCGCTCGCTCAACGAGGAGGTGACCAAGACCAAGCTGGAGAAGGACAAGGAGAACCGCAAGTGGTCCACCTTCCTCCAGCGACCCAACCGGCCGGTGCCCAAGAGCAAGCAGCAGCTGGAGGCGGAGCGCAGGGCGGCCAATGCCTACAAGGTGACCATTGTCAAGTCGGCGCCCCGCGACAAGTCGCCCATGGTGAGTGTCTTCCCTGACCAGCACTCAGAGAAGAGGCCACTGGTTTCTCTCTGTGCTTACTATTTGCTGTCCGGATCAGAAGTTAATTTTCTCAATATGTGTCACAGCCGGAAGCTAAGCCGGCGCCAAAGGAAGCCACGCCACCCCGGGAGGAGGTGCCGCAGCAGGTGCCGGAACCAGAGCCCGAGGTCGAGAAGGAGGAGGAGCCGCTGCCCACGGACAGCGAGGTGCCGAATCTGGAGCAGCTGCCGGAGAGCGAGCTGCCGCCGGATGAGCAGCCGGAGAAGGGTGATGCCTCCAAGGAGGAGAAGGACGAGAAGGACGGGAAGGAGGCCTCGCCGGAAGCGGCTTCACTGGCAGGTCCCGAGGCTGGTGATGCAACCGCGGTTGCCGAGGCTCCGGCCTCCCCACCTGCGGCCGAACCCCTTGCTCCCCCCAAAACCGAGGAGGAACTGGCCCTGGAGCGGCAGCTGGCGGATGTTCAGCGGCAGCTGGCAGCCCTCTCCTCGCTGCCCTCCACCATACAGTCCACCCTGGATGCGGTGACCAAGCAGCTGGCAGAACTAGTGCCCACCTTCAAGCTGCAGCAGCAGGAGAGGCGGGCGAGTCAGGAGGGTCAGGATGGCCAGGATGGTCAGGATGGCCAGGAGGTGGGGCAGCCGCAACTGCCGCAAGTCGGCGAGTCGCCGGAGGAGGATGCAGGTACAGGTGCCGGAAACTATGCCCAGGTCGACAGTAATTAAATTTTTCTAATGGCGCACTTTTGCGTATATGTTCCCTCCTCGTATATCCCCGGTACGGCCAACCGTGGTGCCCTGCAGGCAAAGACCTAGCCATATCTGGCGCCGACAAGGACAACCTGGCCAACAACCATGGCCCAGCGGGGCCATGTGAGAGTAATGAGGATAGATGCGATGCCAATGACCGGGAAGTTGCGGAAATTTCGCGCTCAACTGACGACAATCGCCAGGCCAAGGACAAGAACAAGGATACGGAGAGGGACCGGGAGCACCAGCGCATCCTCAGCGAGCAGGAGCCCGGGTCCGAGGAGCAGGGCTTCAGGAAGCAGAAGGTGAGTGCCAGGACACGGCCTTGGAGCGAAATGAAATCCCTGGCAGGGCAGTTAATGTAATTAGGCTGTCATGAGTTGGGTCTAGCAGCCTTTAATGGCATTAGAGAGAGCCTCCTCGGTCTGTCCGTTTCAGTTCCTGTTCCTGTTCCTGCGACTCCGCCAGGACTCGTGCTAAACTATTTAGAGCAACAGGATTAAGCATCCTGCTTTATGGGGTATGTTCCATTGTTTGAGCAATGGAGCGGCAAAAATATTCCCGCCGCCCATTTCTAGTCCGCTTACCTTTCCCAGGCTGATTTGTTTGAGGATTTGGTGGGCCTAGGAAGCTTATTGGAGTTGGTTTAGTATCAGAGTCGGGAAACTGCGGAAAAGTAATAAACCAGGCCAGAAATATGCGCAAGTTTTTCATTTCATTTAGGTTTTCAGTCATATTTATTCCTAAAGCTGTTAATAATTTCTTGAATCTTAGTGGAGTTAGGGAAGATGTATTAAACTTTAACTTTAACTGTTTCCTGTTTAGCTCTTTCTTGTTTGGAAATTCTTAAATTCATAATTTTTATACTAGGCAGTACAAGAAATTATTTACTGCCTAAATAATTATTACTGATATAATAAATCAAATTCCTTTAGCTTTACACATTTATTTTCTTGCTTGGAAACCACTATTAAATTCCATTAAAATCTGAGATAATAAAAAAGATGATGTATGAGTAATAAGGTGCAGTTAAGACAGCACTAAATTAGTTAATCATAGCAGAATAAGAATGATTTAGCTCAAAAGTGGGTCAGAGCTGAGGGAGTAAGAGAAAGGCAGCACAACAGAAATAAAGAAAGTAGAAGGAAAGTTGCTCTATTTTGATTGAGATGTCAGAATAACTTTAGTGGCCGAGCTTAGTCCCGGCGGGTAGGAAAAATAACAGAAGGCGTTCCTGGCTCGTAAAGTCCCCAAACTATTCGGTTGAGTTCCGGAGTCAGTTTTTATACCGGGACATACACACTTTGAGCCACATTATCCAGCTGAAGGCAGCTGGGAGCTGGGAAGCTGGGAAGCTGGGAAGCTGGCAGCTGGACCTTCTCAGCGCGTCCGTGTCCACAAATCAAATTAACTAAAATGCCATTTGGTTTTTGTCTTTTTCTACTTGCAGCATAATGTGCGCTTCCAAACGTAGTTAGTTAGCTTTAATCGAGTTTAAATTTTGATAAATTGCCAGCGGCAAGCGGCAAGTCCAAGACGCTCCGCTCCGCTTCGTCTCAGTTCGGTTCGGTTTGGTTTGGTTTGGTTATCTAGTTCTCTGATAATATCTGAATATCTGAATAAAGTCCTCGCAGCAGCGGCAGGGGAAAAATGCAGAAACCAAAAGACAATTAGTAGGCACCAAGTGGAAAGTGGAAAGTGGAAGGCACTTCAACTTTGTGTCCTGCCCTGCCCTGTCCACTTGATTCCTGTCCCCCACCAGCCCAGCCACCCTCTATTCTGACTTGCCCCCAAAAATCTGTGTGTGCCTTTCCATGGCTCCATGGCTCCATCGCTCTCGTGTATATATATTGCCTCACCACCGCCCCCCATTTGGCATCCAGAGACACGATGTCATCGAGGAGCTCGAGGAGCATCTGGTGCGCAAGAACAATCCCCGGCGGTCGAAGCGCGCCTTTGGTCCTTTGGTGCCGTCCTCGGAGCGTCCGCTGGTCCTTCCCGGCGGCCGGCGCTGGTACCGACCCAAGGATGCCTACAACGATGAGTTCATTGCCGAGACCCTGAGCGCCCAGGCGGAGCTCATCACGGGCAGCACTCTCGGGTGGGTACCTCTTACTCCTCCTCTTCTCCTCCTCCCCCCTTCTACACGGACACCTCCCCTGAACACTCATCCCCCTTGCGGCTAGTTGCCAATGTTTGGCCATGTTCGCCGTGGTCAAGCCCCGGCCATCGCATCGCATCTCATCTCATGTCATCGCTCTGTCCACAGAGCAAACAGCCGCACAGAGAGAAAAAACGGTATACCACCTACATATACTTGAAATATTCTAAGAAAAAAGTAAAATCTGAATCCCTTTTATCAGTTTTTTTATTCCCCTGCCAACTGAACCTGGCATTGTTTTTTAATCAATGCAGATTTCTCGCACACACGAAACTCTTTCAAATATTAAAACCAGAGTTCAAGGGGAACAAAAGAAAATATTAGGTAAAAGAAAATGTTCACTTGAAACATGACAAGTACAAAAATGTTATTAATTCCTTTGCTTTCCTGGAAAGCTGTACAATTTGTGGCAAGGAAATAGGTATTTAAGAGGGTTTACCTCAAAGTAAATTGTTCATTTATATATGTATAGGAAAACTTCTTAGAGAGAATGAAACTTTCAACATCAACTAAGTATTTAAAACTTGAGTACTTACTTAATAATATTGTAAGCTGTTGATGGGGTACTGAAAAAGCCTCTTCTACTGTCAGAAACAGCTGACCAGCTTGATGTTTCTAACAAACTTGCAAAACTCTTATTTAAAGTAACCATTATCTATTAATTAATATACATCAAGTTATGCAGAATAATGTAAAAAAAAGTTCCTTTATAATATCTCTGGAAATAAGGCCAAGTTAAGAGAAGTACCCGAACTATCCTGTTACCCTTTTCTTGAGACAGCAAGACAAATTACTTTGGAATTCAAAGTAGACAGCTGCAGGCAGTGATTTATTTTGGCATAACAAGAAAAAATCCCCCCCCAGTGGTGACACTTTTTTGTCTCTGTGCAGCCGCAGACACTCCACTAAAAACCATAACGTTAGCTCATCGCCCGGCATTCATTTTCTCCACTTCTCCGCTTTTCCATGGAACCACTCGACTCTTTACATCGTCCATTGCACCATAAATTTGCGCATTAGCAGCTGTCCATACGAGAGCCCCTTGCTGGGCTACGATTCCAGGTAGTGTTTGATGGCCATAGTAGTCATAGTACCAGATGCACACCTAGCCCTTGGCATATATCACCATCCAGCCAGCACTCTCATTATGATTATCGTTGGCATTATCGTTGGCATTACGGGGACTGTGACTGTGACTGTGAGTGGAACTGGGACTGGAAGCCATTGTGCACAGGGCCACATTCGCAGTGATTCCAGCAGTCCCAGTCGCAGCCCGTTCCACATCTATCTGTCTGTGCTGTTCCATATCCAGTATCCAGTATCCAGTACGGCCTGCAGTTGATTTGACTTTTCCTCCTGCGTTCCGCTTGAGTTCTTTATGCATGCTGCCTTTGAGTTCGCCTCCTCCTGCGAGTCCGCCCTTTAACCCTTGGATCATCTCTTTTTTCTCCTCTGCTATTCGCCTTCTGATTTTCATTGTAGATTGCATTTTGGAATCGTTTGTTCAATGGCGAGCATATAACGCGCCAGCGCTCCAGGTAAGGCTATCCCCAGACCCCAACCCGAACCCGAGCCACTGCCCTCCACTTCCCGACTCTTTAATGAGGCTAACAACTTCTCTTTGCTCTTGCTCGTATATTTGCCCGCCCTTGTCTTGTACTTAACCAATGGGGGAAATCGGGAAAACGGGAAAATGGGAAAACGCTGAGCTTCCCAGTTGGTCTTGGCCAGGGAGCTGCAGGGCCTCGGCCAGAGCCTGACCATGCAAAAGTAAGTTGTCACTTTGGACTTTAGCTACGCTTCTTGCGCATTGTGCCGTGCACGCTTCCGCCCAGCCCCCTCCTTAACTCCGGTTCATTGCATGCATAGACGTTGGGAGCTGGCCTCTCCCGGGAGCGCTGCATTCCCCAGTGCTTGCTCCAGTGGCAGCTGCAATTCCAATTCCAATAACGCTGGCACTCGCCACTTCCCTCTCCACCGACAGGGTCAACTTCATGAAGTACCAGAAGCCGGAGCGGAAAATCGATCTGAATCGCAGCGAGGTGTACAAGTATCTCAATCCGCAGCTGGACAGGGCGCCCGTGCGTGGCATCGAGGTGCGTGCTCCGCTGGTGGCCGCCGAGTCCGATATTCGCCAGTCACTGCAGTCGTAGGAAGGAGGGAGCACCAGTACCCAGCAGCCAGCACCCAGCACCGAGCACCTCCAACCGGAAGCCACCACACAAGCCAATCTTATAGAAACACACAGAGAGAAAAGAGTTCTATGCCCAGGAACCCAGAGCGGAAGTTCCCTAATAAGGCAGGAATTCATTGGCCTCGAATAGGAATCAAATACTAAACATTTTTTATATTTTATCTTATTTTTTAATATTTATATGAGCTAGTTTGTGAGCTCCTATCTTTAAAATAGAAAGTTTCAGTAATTTTTAGATGCCAAATATTAGACAACATATTTAATTATATTTCTTATCAAAGTACTTGATGTACAAGTTGTTAGTGATAGCTTTTTTTTCGGTGCATGGCCTGATAAGGGTCTTGAGTAAATAAATGTTGATTGAACATTAGACTTGCCCTTGTTCACAGCATTCGCATATTTATTTAAGTTATCATGGCTCCTAGAAAAAGATATTGATAATTTGAAGACCATTTCTTCTAGCTTTCCTATTTGTAGCCAATGAATCCCTGCTGAGAACATAGAATAAACCTATCACTTTCTGTTAAAATATATTGAATCTTATATTAAGAAAGCTTCAGCTTGTTTTGGGTGGCCTTTGATTAGCTGCATCTTGAACTTTAAATATTTATAAACTTATGGGTTGTTTGCTTTCCATCACAGCCCCATTATCGCATGGAGCAGAGAGAGAGCTCAACAAATAAAACCAGAAGCCATTGTTGCGCGCGGGGTCCGCCATCTAATGCGATATTACATAATTTGAGTGCAACAAGGCGTATGTGTAATGCGACGTGCATTTCTGTGGCATACCCCCAGGCGCCCTGCCTGCTGCTGGCTGGCTGCTACAATTTCCCTCTGCTCCTCGTGGCAGTGTGTGTGCTGAGGGTGTGCGTGTGTGTTGGCTTGTACTTGTGTGCCTGCTTTGTGGGTGACAAGCTCTTCGAATTTGCATTTATTAAGCCAAATGAATTGGTTGAGGAGCCGGGAGAGTAGGAAAAAAATGGCAAATGACATGGCAAAATGGCAGCACCACAATAAACCCGTATTTAGTTATGGCACAAACATGGAGCGCGGAGCGAAATCAAAATTGTCGTCACGTTGTGATGGAACCCGGAACGGGACGAGCGGAAGCAATGCGCACACTTCACTTGTCCGCCATGGAACGAGCACACACACACCCGGAGTGATGAGACGCGTTTTTTGTCAGCTCGATTCGACGGGCAATAAAAACGCGCCAACTTAATGCGCGGAATATGCGGACTACGCGTCGTACGACTTCCGTCAAAGGACTTCCGCTTTCCCGGGATCCGCGACGTGCGGCGTTGGCGAGCTCTCGTCTTGGACTGGCACAACGGAGTTCGTGTTATCACTGCACTGACGCTCCGTGGTGGCTTCACGGGCTGCGCTTCGAGTGGCTTCGCTTTGAGTCGAGTTCTAACGGTTCTTGGGACAGCTTTTGCGGAGAGCAGAGCGCTTTCGAGCGTTTTTTCACCGAGCTTTGAGTGGGAATGGGCATCTATGTAGATGTCCGGATTGGGGCGGGACGGGGTCAGGACCGCTAGCCGGGTCGGGCAAAGGTGCGAATGGCGGAATGGCGGAATGTCGGGAATAAAATTAAGATTTGCTCAACTTGTTGGCTAAAAGTTTGACTCGGCTAATTTGTATGCTTAATTGCCAAGCGCCGCCATTTACACTAAGCTACGCGCCACGCTTTGAAGTCGCTAATTCGATTGGAATGGTTTTAAAGGGCTTAGCAAGGGTTTTCCCCAGAATAATCAATTTTAATTGGAAAATGCGGTAAGTTTTGGAACGTGATGCTAACCGTCCCTAAAAACAGAGTTAAATAGGAAAACCCTGAAGAAATGGATAAAATATTTAATGCAGAGATTTTAAAGTGTTAGTACTTATAATTTATATTAACAAGGGAATTGTTTTCATAATAATGTACTATGATATAGAGCGGAAAATAGTAAATTTATTTTATTTTATCTGCTTTTATTATTATTTGCTTTTAATTATTATTTCTCTGCAAACTAATTAGTTTCGCTAATAGTTTAATTTAATTAATAATGTAATAAAAAAATAAAGAAAAAGTTGCTAGGCCAATGTTGCTAGCATCATGTTAAGCAACATCAATGCTATGTTGCACAGGTTCAGAATGCACGGGAGAGTAAAGAAGATTTACACCCAGAATATTTTATGGTATTACTAGTAGTAGTATATTTGATTAAGATAATAAAGCTAGTTAGAAATATAGAGAACTTAGAGAAGATAAAATAAAATACAAGTCATCTGGATTTTTTTAAATTTTATTTGAATTTGAATAAACAATACTAGACAACAACTACTTAGAAGTAAGTACAAGTTCATACATACAAGTGACATAAAAATAGTTTAGGTTAGGCTCGCATTTGCGCTCCGCTGCCCCGAACGATTAATCCTTGAAACGAACTATAAATGTATGTATTTATGTTTATAAGTACAATGTGTGTTTTTGTGTGGGTTTATTTGTGGTTTTGTTTTGTTTCCAAATACAAAGAAGGCAAAATTACAGCGGCTACTCCGCCCCTGGAGCGGTCCCTTTAGAAGGGAGACCTCCGGGCGAAGGGCTTACAACGATTTGTTATAAACAATTGTTCGTACGTTCGGTTTCTCTCCAATAAGACTTAGAGGGGGAGTTCTTTGTTTGCTTATAGTTTGTTTTTTGTGTGTGTTTGACACTAATTATCACTACGCCAGTTTGAAGCTAAATAGTTTCGATAGATCCTCCTAGTTTTCCATGTTTCTGTGGATTGCTTCGATTTGATAGGGCCTAATCCGAGTTAATAACAAGTAGTTTGTGTATATGCAAATGCAATTATTGCTAATAATACATGCAAAAGTTCAACTAAATAAATAATTTGTATTTCTTGTTGCTTGCTTTGTGTGTGTTCCTCCTGCCACGAATGCAAGGATCTCCATTCCATCTGGATTAGTCAGAGGATCAACTCATTTGTCATGAGCATTGGCCTCAAAAATATGCCTTGCTTTGTTCTCTATGATCCAAGTAAATTATCTATAAGTACGTCTGATTTCAGTTACAATTTAGGTACACGATTCCCCCTGCGAACACGCTTCATCCTTCATCTTACAATCACAAATGTGCGGAACCCGCATATAGAATACTCATATATCAAGATATACAAATACGGTTGCGGGTGGTGGTTTCAGGTGTGTGTGGCGGCTTGTCTCTAAATACTAATTGCAGGTAGTTCGTTAACGCGTTTACACCAGAATTTCGCAACAAATGTATCGCATTTGTATTTGCACTTGTATTTAGCTTTAGGTTTGTGTTTTTGTTTTTGTTTTTGTTCTCATCTCTGTGGCCAGCTTAAAACGTGGCTTGGCATTAATACTTTCAATCTAAAACTAATTAAGTATCGCCGGATCCCTTCCGCGAGGCTGGGGGTCCAGTGGGTCAGTGCCACCTAGGCGGGTAAGTTGGTTTGTTCGTAGAAATCTGGTTCATCCTCGGACTTCTTTGCCTCGCTGCCATCCAACTGGAAGATAATTTATTAAGTTATTTCTCATTGTAACTACAAAGCTGGCATATCCTACCGCTTGCAACTCCTCGGGCTTGTAAAGGGCACTTAATTGCATGCGTATGGGCACCATCATGATCAGGAAGAAGGGGAAGGCCAGCGAGAACCTAGATGACTTTACGGTCCACAGAAGGACCAGGCACAGCACCTGAATGGTGGTGAACAGATGCAGCTTCCAGGGTCGCAGCCGCTTCACATATGGCGTTGGTGGATAGTGCTTCACCGGCATGAAGTACAGCCGGATTCTGTAAAACACAAGGCGTTAAGTTAATGTTTACATTCGTAGTTCCTGTGACCTCCCCAACACTCACCGCTCGAAGAGCTGCACTCCGCTCATGGAGGCCACGCCCATGTAGAGGAAGACTCCAAAGAGCACGGCCATGGGTATCAGACGCAGGAGAGGAGCCATTAGCACCGACAGGCCAATCATCAGGCACACGAAGAAGCCGGACAACCGCTGCTCCTTCACATCCACAATCCTGGGCGACTCGCCAGGAGCATGGGTGCTGTTAAATTAATCAATAAAGTAAGTAAAATTCACTATTTATTTAAGATTTATGATTAAGCCCCACTCACCGCGACATAATGGTGACCGAGGACACATGCGTCACGGATCTCACGGTGGCGGCACAATGCCAAGGCATGCCGAACAGACCGCAGGCGGCGTTGAGCAGACACAGCAGCACAATGTCCCAGTGCAGGCCAGAGCCCTTCTTCAGGCCCCGATCCGGCTTGTCCACAATCAGCTCCGAGATCTGCGACTCCATGAAGATGAGGATGTAGACGAGCAGGGCGGGCACCACGCAGGCGAACGGAATCCACGACGAGGTGGCATTAAAGCCAATGTACCAGCCGCGCTTCGAGGGATCGCTGGGCGACAGACCCTCCGGCACCACCAGCTTCTCCGTGTACACGGCTGGCACCAGGTAGTCCACGAGCACGAAGATGGCAATGGAGATGGGCACTCCGAAGTCGCCAAGGGCACGGCGGGCATTGCGACCCAGGAAGTGGGAGTTGCGGAAGAGCTTCAGGTAGTAAGCCACCACAAAAGTGGCCAGCGTGAGGATGGTGCAGAAGAGGGCGGTGTTTGGCTGATTCTTGGGCAGCGGCGGCGGACCCATCGGCACCGCAGTGGTGGAGATGTTCAGGACGTCCACGCTGATATTGGCAATCGAGGACGGGGTCACCGACTGGGTAGCGTTGAAGAGACTTCCGTTGGCGGCATGATCGTGGGCAACCAGCGTCGGCGGCGGCAGGTTGTAGTCGGCCAGCAGGGGATTTTCTTCGTAGATCGAGACCAGCTTCATCATCGTCTCCACAATGTAAATCAAGGTGATTAAAGCCGAGAAGATCTCCTGGGTGAACCGCGTGAGCAGACGGACATACACGCTTCCCTCGAAGGCGGAGACACAGAGGGAGATGACTATCAGCCAGATTCCCACGTAGACCCGCAGTGACAAGAAGTCAAAGTTGTTCTTTGTGCAAAAAACCATGAGGGCCTCGTCGAAGAGCAGCAATGGTCCAGTGGTTCCAATGATCACCAGAGGCTGGCAGGAGAGACAGTGGAAGATGATGCCCACCAGTGAGCACGAGATCAGCGTCTCCGAAATGCCAATCCAGGCTTGTGTCTTGGCGGAAACGAGACCTCCGAAGGTGATGGCGGTCGAGAGGCAGGCGAAGTACATGAAGATGGTGGCCGCCAGGGTTTCCGTGTTCAGGCCATCTAGGATGTCGCTCTTGTACATGGGCATGCGGCGCTTCAGGTCGTTCCTAAGACCACCCCACAGGCGGTGGGTCTTCTCCAGCGGGCTGGGCCGCTTCTTCCGCTTACCATCGTCGTCATCGGAGCCACCATCGCCGCCACCGCCGCCGTCTCCTCCAAGCCCGGCTCCTATGGCGCCCAGGGATTGCTTCTCCAGCAGCGCCTTCTCCTCGTCCTTGCCGATTTTGATCATCTCACTGTCCCGCTTCACCTGCAGCGCCTTGATCTTGCGGGTTCGGATCCAATCCTTCTTGGCCTTCAGCTCCTCGAAGGGCAGCAGATCGTGACGGTCCCAGTTGCCGGGCGGCAGCACAATGGAGTCGTCGAGGAACTCATTGATGGCCGACAGCAGATCCTTGCGGTCGTCGGCCTTGTACGCAATGGCGTGGAAGTGCTCGTTGGCCATCAGAGTGGAGATGGAGCGACCCACCTCATGGTAGTCCAGGTCAAAGTTGCGGGGTCCCAGCAGCACGAACATGAAACGCACCGGGACAGGAACCTCTGTCAGAGAGGGCATGAGGACACCCTCCGACAAACGGACGAAGGCAATGGTAGGCTGCTCCAGGAACTCTACGGCACCGACCTTAGGGGATACAAAACGGGGATTAGTTAAAGGTAATTACAAGCAAAATTAGTATTTGTCTTACCAACACAGTGGTGGCCTCAGCTCCCGCCGGAATCCTCTTGAGGATCGTGTCATTCTGCAGCTTCTTGAGATCCTCCTGCGACGAGGAGTACAGATCGTCCTTCATGTCGATCTTCAGCTCGTTGCTGCGCTTGCTGCCCCCAATCTCGTTGGCCGGCATAATCTTGATCTTCTTGTCATCGGTGCCGCCGGAAAGGTTCTGTGGATCACACCATTAAAATGTCAGTAGGGGATCACTCAAAGCTATAGATTTTGGGGAACATAGAGCAAGCTATACATGCAGAAGCTGGTGCCAAACACAGAATATATACTTTACAGATCATGCAATATATCAAGTGCAATCTAGGGCAGCTGCAGGGTTTAGTTTTGGATAGAGAGTAGAGTAGTTGAACAACACATTCACTAACACAATTGAGAACTTGCCAATCGTGGAGGTGGAGAGAGCACACATAAAAACAGTGGTTCTAAGGGGGAAGAGGGGCTACGGAACGTGGCTAACGTGGTGGGGCTAAAAAGAAACATCGCGAGTTCTATAAGCGCATTTCGGCGGCTTCAGACTCCTTCCTACTCGGTTCTTGGAGTTCCAGGGAATGAAACCTAGGAAATATCCAGCACTTTAAGTGGTATTCTGATAGTTCCTTAGTAATAGATATTTTTAAATTAATATTTCTTTAAGAGCTGCGCTTGGGATCCTTGCCCTTTTGTTTGGCAAGCCCACCTACAACTCAGTTTCATTCCCTGGCCCCAAGTTAGGAGGCTTAGGAGGCGGTCAAGAGGCGAAGGAGTTCTTTGGGGGGATTCTTTGCAAGCTCATTACACCCAGGTAGGACATCGCGGAGTGGCGCCGGTGGTCGATGGCCGCCGCGGCAGCTGTGGTGGCGGTGGCCAGGTTCAGCATGGCCGCCGTCGGCGGGGTACTGGACGTGACGCAGATGCTCCGCCTGGCCTTGGCCATGTTGCGCATCGCCTGCTGCTGCTGTAACTGCTGGTGCTGCGAGGACTCCGGGCCCATCCACAGAAACTTTATTTCAGAGTTTATTGTTCGGAGTGCAAAGAGTATGTTTGTGTTTCGTTTTTGTGGCGAAATAAATCAAAAGAAATTCAAGAGATACACAAACGGTTGGACAAAGCGGCGCTTTATAAAGATATCTGTACGATCATGGCTATATACAATTTAGGCTGTTCTTTACCGATTTTGGAATTAGTTGCTGTTGTTGTCGTTACGATATTGGATGTTGTAGTTAATTGTTGTTGATGTTGGTTGTGTGCGAGTGGTGAGTCATGAGTTATAAATGGCGGAAATAGACAAGAGAATAATGACCACGAACATGGGGATTAACAAACTTTTGTCACACCTTTCACTGAAAGCCAATTATTTATAGCGAACAGGCACGATAATGTCGATAGCTAAATTGGTTAAATGGTTTCATGATCGATGCAATATTAGTATGACAAGAAAATAATGCAGAGAAGTGTCAGCGAATGGAGCGGGTGATGACAGCTGAACGGCTGCCAGGATGCGGATCTCACCTGGAGGCTGGTGTAGCTGTTGTACTTCCGCTTGGTGAAGGGCAGCACGCCCTGGTGCTCGTTCACATGGCGGTGGCGGAGCAGCAGCGACCGCATCACCGAGGGCTTGTCATTGATGTCAATCAGGTCGTCGACCACCATCTAAAATGGAGTTAAGTCAAAGGGTTTATTTAGATTTTCCAACTAAAAATATGTTGTATAAATAATAAGCATCGTTAGCTACTTTTCAGGATAGATTACTATTTCTTTATCTAGTTTCCCTAACTCTCTTTTAATTTCTTAGTTTATTCCGTAGTTTCCCTCACCTGTTCGACGACGCGATAGGCCACGGCGGGTAGGTCCTTCTCGTTGAGGTCGAGCAGGACGACGCCCGTCTCCAGGCAGCGGCGCAAGTTGAGCAGCGAGTGGAAGGACAGAGAGGCCACGTGAGGCTTGCCCCAGCGGTCGGAGCCCTCCTCCACATCCTCCTCGTACTTGATCCAGCGCGCCGTTTCCTTCCATTCCCGATCCTCGCCCACGCCAATGAGCTCGTCCAGTTGCACAAATATCTAATAGCAGGGGAGAAACTTAGTGATATAAATACAAGTAATTAATCCTGAACAAACCTCATGGGGACTGTGGTCCACCTCTGGCTTCTTGTTGGTGAACGGCGAAATCGTTATCTGGGGCAGCTCCCGCAGCTTGATCGACGAGTGATGGATCTTGTGGCGGCGCAGGGCCCGCGGGTCGTCCGAACGATGTGATCTCAGCTCGTTGAGATCAGCCTCCTACAAGGGGGAAAACATGGAATTAGAAGGAAACTCTGGGCTCAAAGCGGGATTATTTTTGGGCTAAGGGCACGGCCAAGGATAGATGGTCAACCTGTTTAGCCGGCATTTGGCCATTTGTCTACAGGTGAGTCCGTGTGTTAGCGGTTCATAACAATGAGAGGTTGGAGAGACACAAGAGCAGGTTTAGTTAGCGATGAGTTCAACTTCGGTTAGAAGGGGTTACGGTTGGTGGGATTTCTTAGGGGTGGAGGGAGCAGGATCTAAAGGATTGGGTGTCCTAGGGGCCCTACCTCCAATGCCGTGTCCTCAGGCTGCACAGAGATGCGACGCGCACCTGCATCACCGTTTTCCTCGAGGGTCTTTTTGGGTTCCACGCTGTCCTGATGTGAGAATTTACGTTGTCTATAATACTGATGGCGGCTGCAAAGGAGAGGGTGTTAAATTAATATTAAATAAAATATTTTCCCTGCAGAATGTTTCAAGAGCACAACGTATACGTAACGTAGCCAGTCTGCCTGCGGGTCTTATTCAAAATATATTACGCATACGTCTCGTGGCCAAAAGTGTTGCATAATTTATGTGCAGACTGTGTACCTTTCTTTACGTATTTGCATGTATAATTCAAGTGCTAAAAATATAGGGGTAAGTTGTACCTTCTTCGGCGTTTGCGTTCGTGCGATTGGTCCGTGGGCTGATCATCATAACTCAAGCTGGGCGGAGTGACCACTAGCTTCTTCTTGCCCCCGAACTGGACGTGCTTCTCGTCCGCCGAATTGTCCGAGTGATCGCCGTGGCCGGCTCTCTCGGAGACTAGTGGAAAGTCCTCGGGTATATCATCGTAGTTCTGGGCATTGTTCAAAGGCTCTGTTTGGCTCTCGTACTCCGAGTCCTCCTCGATGTTCAGATCGTTTGTGCGGACTTTATAAAAAAGAAATAAATGATACAATAAATATAATATATAAGTAGTAATTTAATATGGGACCACCTACTGCTATTCTTCTTTCTGGATCCTATGGGCTGCTGGCTGTTGTCCTGGAAAGTGGTTACATCAAATTTGTCCTTGCGCGCACTGTTGCCGGCAAAGACCTTTTCCATTTCCGAGTCCAGGAGCACCTCGTCGGGATCCTCATTGCCGGACTGCAAAAGGAAGGGAGAGATATTCATACGAATTGTTACTCAATTGTTTTCATGCTTGGTCGGTCACGTTGGGCATGAGTCAAGTCGACGCAAATACTTTTCAATTAAGAATCTATAGGAATAACAAAGTCAGACGAGTCACATGACTCGCAGCATTATTGCTCGTCGTCACGAGTCGCAGTCACTCGACATGTTGACGGTCTCTAAACAAACTAAAAAAGTCTTTAAAATGCGGGACGACCAAGTCTCTTTGTAGACATTAATCATCTACCAGCGGGTGCGAACGTCACGCATTAAGAACCTAAGAGAAAATCAAGAGGAGAACCCCTCGATCAGCCTTCGGAGGATGAGAACCGCACTGGATTCACTGGGCGTTGTTCGTAATTGGTTTTAATCGATCTCAATTGATTTTCAGAGTGACGAAGGCTTTGATTGCGCACTTCCCTCAATCATCATCATTATTAACATCTTCTGGCGAAACTATTTCTTCGGCCGAACCAGATGCAAGTAAACTCAATTATTTTCAATTGTTCAGTGGCTATCAGATTACAAAATATATGAATTTGTTTATTGAAAATCACTGGGAAGGTTACAGGGAATTCAATTTCCTCACCAGTGTTCATTCGGGGCTGTGTTTTCCCAGAGAAAACTGAAGAGTTTATTGTAATATATATTTTTTAGAAAATTAATATCATAATATTCCCATATTCTTCTTTTAGCTAGTTAAGGCCAATTACTTTATAGTTATAAACCCTTTAAGATAACAAAACAGTTTAATATTCCTCAATACAGGCAACAAGTTTATATACAACTTTAAACTATAACTTTTTTCCTTCTATCTTCACAACATCATAAATATTAGAGCTATGGGAAAATTCAGCTGGCTGGAAAACTCGAATCCTGTTGGTGTTTTCTTTCACACCTTCGTAATGAACACCTCAAATGTGTTCGCGCTTCGCACACATCTACCAAAGTCAGTCAACATATTTTCCCAGGTATTTTCATTTCCATTTTCAGCTTTAACGACGCGTCTTTGAGGGCTTTTAGGTGTTCGGTTCTATGGGTGTTGGGTGTTTGGGTGCCTGGGCTACTCGGGAGTGTGTGTGCAGAGTACGTGTGTTTTCCCAGTTGTTTACTACGTCAACATGGAAATTATCGTATGCTTAGACATACATAAATGCAAATGGAATTAACTAAATGCGATTTCCCCCTGCTGCTGCTGCTGGGGCTCCCCGAAGGACTACAACTTTCCGGTCAGGTCTGCAGCTGTTAAATATTTAATGTCACCTTTAATACGGGCGAGAGTATCCTTGACAATTACATTCACTTCCTGATAAGCCGGGGCTGATAAGGGAGGGAAAACAAAGGCAAACACACAGAGGTTCAGTTTGAGTTTATAAATAGAAAAATTTAATAACGCTGAGAGCCTGCACGTGGGAACGTCAATGTGTCCACCAGGAAACAAGAAAAAGCTTTACGACCCAAGGCCCCGACTATGAGATACCTGGTAATAATATGTTGCAGACCTTAAGGATAATTATTGAAAGGGGTTCTTTCTTTGCTGAGAGCATTTTTTAATTTTAAAATTAGCCTTTGTTATTAAATTTATAAGGACTGATCTGGAATATGGCATACAAATTGCTTTCCATGATTCTTTCCAATATATCTAAAGAGTTACATTTTATAGAGATGTAAGAGCACTATATACCCCTTCTAGTTTACAAGTACCTAGAAAGTAAATGAAAGGAAGACCAATGACTAGGTGTCTCTGTGTGTGACCCCTGTCCTGCCAGTGCATAGGTGTGTGTGAGGGGGGCTGGCGATGTGGGCGGTTTTTGCATGTGATAAGCCAAAGCGTAACGCGCCACGTTACGTTAATTAATCGATAAACACTGAGTTCTACGCGCAGTGCCATAATGACATGGCTATTAATGCTGCCGCCCTCGATCATTATGAAGTTGCTGCCATTGCTGATTTACAGATACGAGGCAGTAAAAGTATTTTGTCATAAGGCCATTAGCCCGATGCCTACATAATAATACCTGAAAGACCACACAGTAAAACCCCCAAATATACCGCCCCCTCCTCAGGTACTGTTCTAAAAGAGCGTCGCACTTTATGCAGCATGTCAGCGGCGCTTATCAGAATAATCGATGGCATGGTTCGGCCCCCTTTCCGCCCCAGCCACGCCCACTCTTTCTGTCTTCCCTTCCCACTTTGCCCCGCCCCCTCCCAGCTGTCTGAACTGTCAATTTTCGTTGTTCTTGTTTGCCCAGCGTTCCAAAAGCGAGCCAAATGAATATGCACGGGTCACAGCCCAAATGCACACAGTGGTTGGCCAACGAAATATAAGCCCAAATTAGATCATTACACAGGGAAATTGGGGGAAAAAGATAATAATAAATGTGCTTATTATTGTAAAATATATTTTGTATATAAGTTTATAGTATAAAGTATGAGTAACTTATCAGTTACAAAGCATTTTCTACTACCTTAGTAACTCAATATAGAGAAAAACTTAGGCAGCGAAATATATGCCCAAATTAGACCATTACACAGGGAAATTGGGGGAGAAAGATAATAATAAATGTGCTTATTATTGTAAAATATATTCTGTATATGAGCTTATAATATACAGAACTAAAATGAGTAACTTATCAAGTTTAAAAGCTTTTTCTACTACCTCAGTAACTAAATTTAGAGAAAGCACAATTAAAATTCTCTAAAATGGTTAAATAAAGAAAGATTGCAAATATTTATTATAGGAAGGTATCCCTCTGAAGTAACAGAAGTTGATCTAATATACTAAGGTGTTATAAATTAGAACTAATTAATCACAAGCGTTTTAGAGTTCTTTAAAATGTTATATTTTTGCTTGTTGAAAAATTAAGTATAAACCAATAACACTACTTTAATAACCATAAATTTGTTTGCTCTGAGCTCTTTGCCATTTCCAGATATTTATATCTATGCTAGAAACTCCAGTATTTTATCAAAAAGTAAACTAAACCTTATGGAAACTTCAACACTCAGCTTGCATAACATATTCTTGGCTCTATGAAAATATTATGCCTCTACAGATATTTTTCCTGCCTCTCAAGCAAGTGCACCTATTCGAGTGGCAGTCGTTGTGAGCCATCGCAGTCACAGCCAGGCCACAAGTTCGCTCATAAGGCTGGGCGTGCATGTAAGCGGCTCACAGCTCTGGGCCACCATCCTCCCCACCTCCAACAGCCTCTCCTCCTTGGCTCCCAGTAGCTATAAGCTACCTACCGGCAGCAAGCGGAGCCAACAGAGGAGTGTTTCTGATGTGATTTGACATCAAGAAATGCAAGTGAGCGGCCGCACGTGACTTATGTACGAGTCATAAGCGAGTTGGAGTCGGGTGGTTGTGGCCTAAACAACTTTTCCGAGGTCCCAACTTGCCAAATTGAATCAAATTGTGGCTAAAGCGAAACTTGTTAAGATTTTGCCAAGCGAGTTGCCAACTGCTGTTGTCATCACAGTTACAGGCACAGTCGGAGTGAATAACTTTTTGCACTGCGGATTAAAAGTTTGTCTTCTGGCGACGTATCGCGTAACTTTGTATTTATTGGAAAACTGTTTCAGTTGCCAAAGAAAAGTGATGGAGCGATGTGGGGCTAAGTAAGGTGAAAGCGAAAGATTGCCAAAGTTCAGTAGCTCCTAAAAAAATACAAAACTCAAACATGCTGCTGGGTACTTGGAGAGCTTTTTATGCCCTGTCAAAATTAATATTTTGTATAGCCTTTTAATATTTGATTTTGCGGATATTAAGATGGATTGCTTACTAGAATTTATATTGTACACTGAGGAGATTAGGTGAATTTTAAATAGGTATAGATAACTCCCATTGAAAACCCTATAATAACCTGGCTTTCCTGGGAGTGTCTTACCTTTAGCCATAACTAACAAGGCCTCACAATAAAGAGAACGGCTTTCCGATTTGAAATTAAGGCTGTTTTGACCAAGTTATGGATTTTTTAAATTTTGATTTGTCAAAAAATTGAGACATAAAAATGCCAATTTAAGGACCCAATAATAAAATTGTATTTCTTTTTATTTTTACAGTCGGTATGCAGATTAATTAACAAAATAAAATCTAACAAAGAACAGGCTTTTCGATTTGAAATTAAGAAACAAACAGAAACCGTTTAGCTTTGCACTTAGGTTGTGACTTTGAGTTGGATATATTTATGCATGTAAACATAAAACTTTTTATTTGTTTGCAGCTGTCGAATTTTTCCATGGCCTGTGCATAATTTGGTTGAATTCGCGATACTTCGCCGTGCGCTTTGGCGCATGGCTACTACATAGCTGCTGTTTGTTGTTATTTATATTTCGCTTTTTTGTTGTTTGTTTGCACAAATTAACGATGCTTCTATAACGCTTTGTCCGACTGTCAGCCGCTGTTGGGTCGGCCGCCCGGTTGCTGTGTGTTGGTGCGGCGGGTGTATCTGTGTTAATTTAATGTGAATTCCGCAGCGGAAATGCTCGCACAAGGAGACTGACAGCCGGGGGAAGTGTCAGAGGAAAAGGGCGGCAGTGGCAAAGGCTGAGGAAAGCGGAAAATGCGGCGACAGCAGGCTGGAGGGAGGGGGGTCAGCGAGACGTACACGTGCGAAAGGTTAAACTGGTCATTGTGCGGAGGCAAGGCACAGGCGTTAAAGCGTCGTAAACGCAATCTAGTGATGGGGATCATGCTGACAACGCTCCTCATCCGACATTCACTTCTATACGTCTATATATCTATATATCTATATATCTGTGCCTCTATATATCCACACTCTGCGCTCTGGGCTCTCACAATGGAAAAGTGTTGCATACTTCAAGGTCAGTGGTTGTGTGCGTGTGTGTGGGGTTTGTGGGTGTGCAATAAATAGTTGAGGCCTGTCCTATTTATTATCCTGCGGCCCGGAACTGAGTAGAAAATATTCCGGTTAGACCTAAGGAATTTTATGGGAATTTTGCATTTAATCCTTCCTTATAACCTGAAGTTTTTAATGGGACTCTGCAGCTGTTGCTGGAAAATCTAGTCCACTTTATAGGAATCTTTGTAGCTAATTTGATGCCTTAATATATGAAAAGTATAATTGGATATGCCTAATAATTATAGCTTAGTAGATAATAATCTGGGAAACGAAAGGTTATATATAGGATAAGGTATGAACTCTATAAGAAATTGCATTAAATTGTAATCAGAAAAATTTAAAAGGATAGAGCTTAAAGGTAATAAACGTATACTTGGAAATATATAAAATAGTGCAAATGTGATTCTTTGAATATATTGAATATATATATATTAAATATATATTGGAAAGCTTTAAACTTGAATAGCAGCCATATAATTTAAATGGTTTATTTGATGGGATTTTAAATGAAAAAGGAAGGGAGCTTACATCCATAAGATTCTCACTATTATCATACGGTAACTTAAATGGGTATAAATAGGACAATTAGCTTAGTTTTTTTGCCAGGGGACCTTTATAGATATTCCATATATCATAGAATCGTCAAAGAACTTAAAAAACTTGTTCAACCTACAGCCTTTATAAGCAAAAACTTTCATGGAACTTAACTAACTTTCGCCGCCTTGAAAGAAAACTTATTCATAGTGAAGTCCTCTGTCTACAGGTGTGTTTGTGTGAGTGGTGGCATCAATAATGCATGAACTGCTAAATAATTCAAAACGTTTTTATAATGCAGACAAATTGGAAACACGAAACCGCACAAATCCCATTCAGGCAGTCATTCAGTCATTCATCAATCCGGCAAACCGAAATGAAACTCGGTTATTATTAGAGGAGCCCCTCCCCTCTCGACATCATTTTTAAGATGCCACACGAAAAGGCACACAACACCTTTCGGTTACAGTTATATGTATATATATAGATGTATCCTTGTAACCGCAGACACACGTGTGTGAGCGGGGCTGCCTCCTGCCGCTTGGGGCAATGCTTCGGTAACATTTCGGCATTTTTCACTGCCTCAGAGCCGCTTTATTGCCCCAAAAAGTATGCAACACCCAAAAGGAATATGTTCTCGAAAATTTGGGTATATTTCGGATGTGTGCTTGTGTGTTTCACAAACACACATCAAACAGAAAGGCCAACTCACTTGTTGTGCCCAGCTGCCAACAAAATATCCTATATTTTATAATAAATAAAGAACATATAATAGTCTGTCAGTGTGTATGTGAGAAGCCTTTTTGGGGCGCATTGGAAGTCAAATTTTCAAGGTTGTGTGCTCTTGAAAAGTTTTGTGTGAATTTTGACCGAGTTTTTGATTAATTTTATAGATCAAACACGGGACTTACTATTCCATTTATAGAATTACCTGGGGCACTTGTGAAGTTTTTGGTTGAATTTCTAATTTTCAATCACGCAAGTTTCGTAATAGTTTTATTTTTTTGTTATTTAGTTTGAACTTTCTGCCTGTTGCACTTTGACCCGCGTCTGGAATTTTCGTTTTTTATCACTCTCGATAAGGGGAGAGCGTTCCTTGCTGCGGGAAGGCTGCCCAGCAAATGAGGGGCCATGGCTTTTGGCCAACTTGGTTTCAGTCGCTGCTGCTGCTGCTGCCGCTGCCGCTGATTCCACCTGGTACTGGCACTGCGCAGGCGTTGGCCAAAAGCGCGCGTATAACGGTAGCACACACATGCTGCGGCATGGCATGGCACACACGGCCTCCCGCGCTCAGCTGGCAGCGCTGCAGCGTCTCGGCCACGCTCAGCTGATTCTCAGGGCCACGGCGGCGGCGGGCGTACTACGACTGCTGCCAGGAATGCCGCCAGGATGCCACCCCCCGCTGCTGACGTAAATTGCAATGCAGTTTTGGCCAAGGCGAAAGCTCTTGTTGGCCTTAAAAAGCTCTGCCCTGCTCGCTGTGCTGCTGCTGTTCTCCTGCACTTTTTTCGGGGCTGTGTGCATAATTAATGGCAAAGCTTTATCCTCGCAGGACACCACGACGAATGATGGTCAAGGCCGCTCAAGGCCAACACTTAGTGTTTTGTATGGAAAACGATGGCGGGCGGGTTGGAAAAGTGGCTGGGAAATGTGGGCCTTCGTGTGTGTGCGAAATAAAGCTTTTTTCGCCACTGCCTTGCACAAAAATCTATTCACTTGATGGCACTTTGAACGCTAAAGCCAGTGACATTAAGGCTCATTAGCTAAGCGACAATGTGTGTGTGTGTGTGTATATTTTGGGTAATTAGCGATAACAGGCGAGTTGTAACGGCTAATTGAGTTATGTGTGCATGTGTACAGTGCGGCTCAAGATGATAGCACCCTCTGGGGGTGCTGAATTATGCAGGGCTATTACTCATTTTAGTAATTGATTGATTGTTGTAATGAATATTTAACAACTCTCTATCGCGATTATAGGGCAAAGGGGAAGGAATACTATCGTTAAAGGGAGTTTTAATGGCTGCCAACAATTTTGCTGGCTATTAAATAATAGAAAAAAATTAATGATGATAATAAGGACGTGTTTAATTGAATGTAATTGAAGTCCTGTCTTTTTAGAGCAAAGAAACCAAATTATTTAGGGTGATATATTTTTATTTATATTGTTTTTTATGGTCTTTATTAGGCACTTTATGCTCGTATAATATTGTATATATACTGTGTATAGTATTGTGTTTGACTGTATCCACTAATTATATTTTTTTAAAGCCACTATTTAATTATAATATTCTAACAGTAATTATTACAATAATTATCTGTATTTTCAATGCGGAGTAAATAGAGAGAAATAAACTGTAAAATCGACTTGTTACATACACTTTATGATGACAGCTAGTTACCTAATCAGCCCATTTATGGGGTTATTTAGCTAACGAATATTATTTAAGAATTTCATTATTACCTATGTCGTCTTTAATTACATACTTTTATATTTTTACCAACTAAAGTATCTGTCAAAGATTAATGATGTAGCTTAATTAATTACGCCTTGGACTTTTCCTCCAAGCAAATACGGCAGCCTTTAGCTGATAGATTTTATGTTCAGCATAAATCTTGGCATACTTTGTGGTGCAATTAAGTTAATTGAGGCTCCCACACGGGGCTACTTGATGCTTTCACCTGGTCAGGTGTCAATGAATTGCCTGCGACTACAATTCCCCCTTACAATTACGGTCGCTGCTACTGTTACTTTTCATTGTCAATGTCAGCCGCCGCGCAGTGGCAGCCTTGACCACGACTATCGATTTCCTGTTCTCTCTGTGTGTGGTGTGTGGTGTGCAGTGTGTGCGTGGTGTGTGTTCGCTTCATTTGAATGCTATACGTATATTCAGAGTGTCTGACTAGCTTCCTGTTACCGTTATTGCCAACTGCTGTACTGCGTTTTTGAATTTTGTTTGTTTGTTTATAGCTGCCTGGCAGTTGCACAATTAAAATGCGTTTATTTCGCGCGTTAGCATTTAGCCTTTAAGCTGACAATATGTTGTCGCCCTCCAGCACACACACTGCGTATACGTAATGTGTGTGCAAGCAACTGACAAAATACGCGAACAAAGGCGGCACTTTCGCATGAATGAATGCATGATTAGGCGATCTAGTCTGAGTACTCGCACGCGAAACCCAAATCGAAGCTGGGCTGGGGAACTGTACTGAGCTGAACTGAAATCGAAATTGAAACTGAAACTGAAACCGAAATCGAAGTCGATTTGCTGGAAACTGGTTTCTAAATTGTGTCACTCGGTGGCTGGCGGGCATTTGCCGGTGCCCGAAAAAATAGGAAAAAAATAACAAAAACACACAGCACACACAACCGACACACACTGCGGAAATGTGTGGATAAGTAAACAACAGAAAGAAATCAATAACAATTACTTGACATTACTTGCGGCTTGCCAGGGAATTACTCAGAAATTGGCAAAATGCATTTCAAATGTGATTTATTTAATGGAAAACTACCGCCGACAATACTTAATTTTTTGTATAATTTTTTAGGATATTTGTGTTTGCATTGCACTAATATCGCTGGAGAACCTTGAGAGGGTAAAAGTTGTGTCGTTATCATCAGTAGCCGGCATGAGCTCACCCCTCATTTGTCTAATTAATTTCCCAGCCAAAACTCACTACATTAGTTGAGTTTATTTATAGTTAATCTATCTGTAATATATAAAATGTGATGGGTAAAGGTAATCACAATATTACGGAACTATTATATAAACAGAGAGTATGAAATATATCACTTTTAGTTATTTTTAATGGGTAATTAAAATATTGCTTAATATTCGTAGTTTACTCACCTTCTTTTTGGTATTGAAACCCAGAAAGGATAATTTGCGGACATTATTCTCCCTGCCGCTGGCCGAACTGAAGCTCATCTTGAGTGTTTGCTCCGCTCTCCTCTAGTTTAGTTTAGTATTTAACCTATCCGAAGATTTTCTGGGGTTTTTGGAATGCCTATTTGATGATCAGGCAATGCAAGGGCATCAAGGTGTTCGGTGAGTTCCTGGTGATTTGCTGCGGCCACTGTGGATGCTCCAAGAATCTCGGCATTCGGGGCAGCGAATTCAACGCCCTGCAATTTAAGAAAAATAAAACAGATAAAGAAAATTAAGGAAAGCCAAAAACAGAAGGGGCGCTTGGAACGCAATTTCATTAATAAACAATTTCGACTTTTGTCTTTCTGCTTAAGGAGGCCAATTGGAAGTGATGCCGCTCAGAATATATAGAAGGGTAAGTACCGAGCGCAATAAAAACCACTCGACGCGACTCAATTAAAGTCAAATGGCAGCCACACGCATGGTAGGGGTGGCGATGAAGCGGGGGGGCTTAGAGGAAGCAGAATAGGGGTTGAGAGGGGCTAAGAGGGGCCTATGAAGCACGCGACTTTCGTTGACGGCTCTTGATCAATTTGCGTTATTTGAACACTCAATTATTATTTCTGGGGGAAGGCGACGGACGCCTCCAGGAATGTGAATATTATATATACGCGAGTGCGGCAATCAACGTTGTACGGCGGCACTCTTTGGCTCTGTGATCGCTCACTTAACGATCTGCATCTCCATTTTGGCTAGAACTCCGTCATCGATACACTGAGAAGAATATCTATAAGTATTTCCTGCCTTAGATTGATAACTGCCTTTGAGCAAATCTTTCTCGATTAAAAAATATTCCATACCAAGGCTCTAATGGTTTTCTTAGTTTATTTTAAGATTAATTTTGTATTTAATGATTATATAAAAAATTATTAAACATTAAATGGTTATATAAAAACCTTAAACAAAGCAAAATATTTTTTTGTATAAGAAATAATGACTAAATATTTTTTCTGGAGATAGTAACTCCCAACATTTAAAGGCAAAACTAGTAAACGCGTGAATTAATTCGTAACATGTTAGTTTTCATAAGAAAAATATTCACTATATTATATTTAACTAGATTTAAGTGACTTGATCCATTTTTAAATATATATTTTATAAAGATAAAATGATTTTAATAATATAAAATATATATTCAAATTTATTTCACAACTCTTTTTACTAAACTTCAACACTCTCCTTCCAGTGCACGATGACAGATCTCCTTAATCGCTTTGCATTCCGTCATAGGGCGACAGCTGGCAGGAATTGAAACCAGAATTTATGTTAATTATAGACGCGCTAACCCTATTTGTGGTTATATGTAACTGCCCCTTCGATCTGGGGCGTGGCTGTCGTTGAACCTAAACGACAAACAAGCGGGACCCGAGCACAAACAAGGACAATGGCCGGGAGTTCACTGTTAAATGGTTCGTGTCGGCAGGTCCTTAATAATTCAGTAAGCACCTTTTTCGGGGTAGAAACACTGGGCCAGGCCAGACCAGACTGGGTGGCAGGACAAAGGCAACGGCAACGGAGGCGAAACTTGCACAAATTCAATTAGGCATCGACTGGCCCAAGGCCGCTGGCCGTTCACACGTCGGCGATAACGCGAATCGAAGCTTCGCGAAGACCGGATACGGATACGGGAGACCGCGGCGGATACGCGATATGCAGGACACCGACGAGGCTTGCTCCGTGGCGAACGAATGCCGTGTGAACCTGTTGCCGCTGCGAATGCGCTGATTTATGGGGGCTTCTAGCTTCTTTCTTCGAAAGTCAGTAGAGTCGGCCACCCGAAGTACCCACGAACCCACCGAGCAGCGCCTCGTCTCGCATCGTATCGTATCGTATCGTATATCGCGTAGACAATCCAATGAGTCTCGTGCTTAGACGCAGCGCCTTAACTTAGCCTTTTCACTAACTTTTCAATACCCTTTGCAAGTGGGTAATGTGATTTTGGAGAGATCTTTGACCCTATACTCAAAGATATTTATTTGAACAATTTAAAAGCTACTAACTTGAAGTTTTGTTATATTAAGTTTGAAAATATTGTAAATCGAAGAACTATCTCTTATAGTTGCCATAGATCTTGTAGATTAATATGAACATCATTTCACATTAAATACTAAAATAATTGTATGAAATAATGTACAAAAAATCTACATAAAATATATAGTTGACTAATTACTAAAGCAAGAGTATAGACCTCGTTTTGCCAAACCTAATATCTATTCTCATTTTGTATTTTCTATAGCCAGACATTTTCACTTGGCCGCGTTGATTATGTAAGAAAATGTGACTTGACTTTGGGCAGGAGTATCTTGGGAGGGAGACGAAGGCGGCTTCGAGGGTTTCCAGTGCCATGTGCCTTGGATATGCCGTCTTGTTTGCCATATGTTCTTCGATAAAAAATTGATGTGCCTCCTCCGTCTGACCGTGGATTAAAGTTAAGTTTCTGTGCAAACAAAACTTTGGCTTTTGGCAACCTTGATATTGCCTTTCGGGGGTGGCATGTTACTGTAAACGCTATTAACTAATAAAAGGATTTTCAAAGTTGATCAATGGCTGAACACAGACAGAAAGACAGACAGGCCAGCGGAAGGAGCACTTTCAAGGTTGCCGATTAAATATTTGTACCCCCATTGCTCCGAGCCCGGGAATTGTTTTGTAAATCCCTAAATTGCTTACTTTATTATATAAATATATTTGTATAACTTTACTAATTTCGATGGGTTCTGTTTTGCGAAAGGAATTAGTTTAGTTAACACTATTAACATAACTTCTTTACCACAATGTTTATTTATAGAAATACTTATTTACAGAATATTTATCTTAAATTAATAGAACTTGTAAAAATTGGGTAAAAGTAAGAACTATGCTATATAATACATGATCAATATATAAAATATATATATATATAGTAATATTACAACTTTTCTTCTTTAAGAAATTGGCAGAAGTTGTTTTTAATGTTACAAAACATTATATTATAGTTCAATCTAATAATCTCATTATCTCATATATATATATGTTATATTTCCATCTAATAATCTCATTATCTCTGCACCTATCTTATTATCGGATAGGAATGCTCTGCCCCACTTGAACCTAGCAATTTTAGCCAACAAAAAAGATCTGAATCTGCAGCTATTTTTCCACTTCGTATCTGAACTTAGCTGATTTTTCCCCTGTTGCTACGATCGATCGTGGATCGCGTGACGTTCTGGCCAAATTCGATACGATAAAGAGCACGTAGCCAGGGAAAACAAATAAATTTACACATTTTATGGCACTCACAAGGGAAATGGACGACGGATGGCAGTTGCATGTTATCAAAATTAGAGGCAACTGAAAACTTATAAATATAAGACGAGACAGTTAAAGGCAAACAAACACTGAGCGGCCGCAGGTTCCCATAAACCCCAAAGGTGTTACAATTTAAAACCCCAACAAATATCCGCCGGACTGCAGTGAAGACGGGCAGGGGCCAAGAAAAAATTAACGTGGTGATCAATTTTATGGGTTCATTAGCGCGCGCTGGCGAAATGACGCCAAACGATCGATCGTACGACGGTCAGACTTAATTTTGATTTAAATTATTGTTTGTATACGAATATATATATGTTTACTTATACATTTTGGCCACGACAAACGTTGGCGGGTATCAGAAAAGTACCGCCTACTACACCTACTCGGTGGCTTTATCAGCAGTCGATTCCAACTCCGATACCGCTGCAGATTCCGCTTTCAATTTATTAAGACAATTGACAGTAATGTATGGGATCTGCCGGGCGGCGGCGGCTGCTTCATAAATTATCAAATTGTCTATTACGTGTCCAGTTCCGAAATTGATTTCAGGCATGTCAATTAGCCGCCTGCCCATTGATGGATGGTGAAACGGGCCAGAGGGCTTTAAATAGCCGAGAATCGGTTATGCAATCGTTTGGGAACTCGGTGTCTTATCAGGCTTCGAATTCTTTCCGGCTATCAAAGTCTCGTGCAAAGTCTCCTTATCAACATAATCTGTCCAGATCCAACTGGTTTAAGTCGGTCAGCCACTGCTGCTGCTCTCGGGATGGTGGGGAACAGGACACTGAATAGTTAGAATGATTTCTAATTTATTTATTCTATTTTCTGTTCTGTTCTGATTTAAATTCTAAGTTTGTAAACTTTAAAGTCGTAAAATATCCTTAATATATATGTATTTTCTCTTTCTGTCTATTAAATCTCTTTTATTCCATTTAGAAATATCTTCTTCAAGTACTTGTAACCTGAAAGAGAATATTTAATCATTTCGGAATTATTATAAAAGAGGCTATCATCTTTATATGAACTCTCTTCTATTCTATTTATGTTTTTCATACATATAAGAAATTTACATTGATTGACTATTTTTTTGAGTGTTTCTAATTTCCACTTCTGCTGAAAATGCCACACAATTTACATTCACGTGCCGCCGCCGAGTTGCGAACAAGTTGGAAACCGGTTCTTTCGGTCGGCCAAATTGCAACACAGTCAACGAGCCACACACTGCAAAGGCAGCTGCAACTGGAATTGGATTTGGAACCGGGGACTGCAACTGCAGCTGACATTGAACTTGAAGCCACTTCGGCGCTGCTCTTTCTCCGCCCGGAAAGGGGTGGCCCCGGATACCGCCTTACTCCTTATCACCGACCAGACCCAGCCCCGGTAGCGAGACCACTCGACGTTAAAATGTCAGTTTAAATAGCACTCGAGATATACACATAGCGCTTTGCTAGTTAAAATGTCGCTGACGACGCCGGTAATTATATACAAGTATGCCCATATATTTGCAATATATGAGCTATTAAAATATTTGATAATTGGAAACGCATTGTTTGAGTGCCAACATAAATCATGACAGCTCATAAATATTTGTTTCCCATTGATTCCAGACAGACGATGGCGCGATTAGCTAAACAGTAAAACTAACCCCTACACTCAAGACTCTGAAATACCCATTTCAGCTTGAGTTCGAGTGCACTTGTAGGGAACAAGATTAATTTATTGGAATAGGTTAGTAATCGGACAATGGCATTAGTGTAAATGACTATTCAGTAGGACGTTTTAAATGATAAAATTACAAAGTGTTGGCACTTAAAGTAGCTAAGCGAGCGAATAATTGCGGTTATCTCTCGCATTTTTAGATTGAATAGCAGGCCATTGCATTGACACTATTAGAATATTAAATTAAAGAAAAAGGCTCAATTAGCATTAATTAATTGCCACCGCTTAAAGCATTGTTTTACTGTATTATTATGTCAGTTAAGTTAAGCAAGTGCTGCAAACAATGCATTGAACTTGCAATAAAAGGTTTTTTATTTCAAATGCTTCATCAATTTATTTGCGCTGCAGAGACAATTAATAATCATATATAGTGGCTATAGTGATGTTTTATTATAAATAAAAGTTTATTATCTTTAGAATGGATTTTAAAAACATCGGGTTTTTCAATTTTATTTTTCAAATAGATATTATATAGCTGTGGCGCTAAATATATTCTAGCCCAAGTTTGCATACTTAAACCACCATGACCGGCACACGTTCAAGTACTTAAAATAATTCCCCCCCAGCTTGCCTTACATTTTCGGTCAGCAGTGTACTTCCACCACTTTCCACTTGAGTGACAAATTTTTTGTGGGGCCATGAGGGATTTATGATCGCCGGCATTTGTTTGTCCAAAGGTTCAAAGCACTTCAAATCAATTGCATTCGAAACGGGCCGGCGTACACGATATTCGAAATGGAATGAAAACATTTGGCAACGCTCCACTGCCCACGGAAAACAAAACAAACAGAGACAAGCGGAGAACCTGAAAACCTGAAAATCGGAGAACCAATTCCAACTGCAAATAGCAAATAACCGAACTCTAATTAGGCTACCGTGGCTCCGGTCGTACTAATGACTAACCGCCCGACAGATCGACGATCGTTGCGGGTTCTGACTAACTGCACATGTAACCTCCGATCGATGATAGGCTATTTTTCCCTCCCCGATAAGCACAGAAAAACACCCGCAAGATTCGTCAACTGTTTTAAAAATACAATCTGTTTTCCCCAAACTGTGTGTGTACATCGCTTTCATCAGAAATCCCCCCACCATAAGGTAACTGAGCCGAAGTTTATTTGCTTTTGTTCTCGTAAGTCACTCCTCGACAATAAATATGCTTATATCAATATCAGACATGAGTGTTGCACAATGGGTCTGGATGGAATACTCTTATCGCGTCTATATCCATAGCAAAATGATGCGCTTTTGATGATTAACTAAATATACTTTAATGATTCAGAACGAAGCCCTAAGAGTGATGAAATGGAACCTCTTATCTTATGAATAAGTTAAAAGAGTTTTGCAAAAGCTGCATTAGTTAGTTGTGGCAACTAAGCCAACTAACTAAATTATTACTCATAAAACATTACACAAAATGTTTGTTAAATGATTTTGGGTCAAGTTTAGTGAGCGAAGTTCCATGCAAAGATTTCCAATAATTTTGCCAAGTTATGATTGGTTAAAAAAATAAAATATTTTTATCAATTATTTGTAATAAAATGTGGTTATTACTAAGCTGTGAACAGTAAGTCAAGAGAAGCTAAAACTAAGTTCAACGACCGATACAAATTTCCCAACAATTTCCAAGTAAATAAATCTTTGTTATTATATCACATTTCTTGGCTTTGTTTAGGATCGTATTATATGTATTATTGATTTGTCACTGTTGGACTTTGAAGCTTGTAAATATTCTAGAAAACACCAGATCATCTTACACCCTTTCCCCTAAGACGGCGTACTAGCCACGATATCGCCTATTCTTATAAAACACTCCGATTGACCGACCGGCCACTGCTAAATTCCATGAATCGCAGGAACAATAAATACTACTCCTAAAATAAAGAAATTCAGCAGCAGCAACAACAAGTTGTGTAAACAAAAGTGCAAAGCAACAATTACAGGGACGGCGGGAGGAGCGGCAATAACAATAAAAAGCAACTTTAAGCGTCATGATACATTTTGGTTAAATATCAGACAAGAACAATAAGAACAAAACAAAAAGAGGGAAGCAGAAAAAAACAAAAAAGGAACCACCAGAGTCGAGATAAACAAATTCTAGTTAACATTGTGTGTTTATCGTGAGCGGGTCGCGACTGCAGCATGGTTGTGGCAAACAGGGGGGTGTACCGCGGGGGAAAGCCAAATTATTGAGCCATTACTCACCAGCTGCAGCCCCGGGGAAGCCGCAAGGGTGTTGGTAAAATAGAGATGCCACTGCCACCCATGCACAAATATTTGCAACACGGAAAACAAAAGTGTGTCACTCAACTTCAAAGGGGATTTATTAACTTCATACTATCAAGATAGCTTCCAGCTATTGATAGCTTATCAACGTGACGATTCGAATATCAAAATAACCTCTAAGCATATCGCCAAACTTATTAACACTGTTCCGGGTTTGCCTTTAATCAAGTTCCCGTTTCATTTTTAGCCAATTTCCATGCCAATTTGCCACTAAGCCAGGTGACAAAAATGCCATTATATTTTGTTACTTAACTCTTTGGTCGTTACATTTCTCGAACTCGATCTCCATTTGTGTTTTTTCGACGTAACAAAGCAGGTAAATAACAAAGGGTAATAAGATTTAAATATTAATGCCTCTTATATTGTATGAAGATAGTAAAAGTTTAGGCTGGAACTTGTTTTTTAGATATAGAAGTCTGGATTTACATATATCTTTTTCTAGTTGGGATCAATGCTTTCATAATTTTTAGTTTACTCTGAGAACTCGATATTTCTCCAAGTGCTTGTGAGAAAGTGCAGCTACCAAATTCACGTGCTGCGGCAAACCGAAGGGGTTGGGCTGGGACTTTAGGGGCTTTAAAAAGTGCAGGGAAGGGGGTGCAAATAAGGGTCCAAAGCGGGTACTTCGAGCACACACACTCAGCACGCTGATAGCTGAAATTTCGCCCAAAGTGGAGTTTTTGTACTTTTTGCCCCTTCCTTTGTTGTTGTTTCTAAAAATTTGCATAAAAAGCAGACAAACTTAGCATAAAGCGCCGCGGGGAATGGAAGAGAAACACACACAGTCCGAGTTGGAGGTGGAGGTGGAGAAAGAGAGGGCACGAGGCGATGCTGAAAGAGAGGGCGGCACGAGGAGCTCGAGTAAGACTCAGGGAGAGTGCAGAGCTGAGAACGTGGCACAACTGAAACTGTGTTAGCTCTGTTTGTCGAACAAACAACAAAAACAAAAGCAAAAAATTTAAAAAAAAATCAGGAACAACAAAAAAGCCACACCGCCCCTGGCCCGAGATCCAAAATAGAACCAGTTTCCAGAGATTCAGAAGAGCTCCCAGCTCCCAGTTCCCAGTTCCCGTTTCCCGAGTCACATGCTGCAGTGGCTCGGACCTGGCTTGATTTATGTCTTTCACTTGCTTAATAATTTGGCCGACAGTAATTGAAAATCGGGCCGAAAAGTTCTTAGCCTACAAGCAGCAGTAGCAACAAAAACGGACATAGTATTTAGCAATGCTCAGTTTCGTAATTGTTTTGCTTGCGAGTAAATTTTTGGCATTTTCTTTGACACTTTTCCAACTGCGAAAAAGCCCAATAGTGTTTACCCTTGCACAGCAAGAAATTCTGATATACCGAAAATATATAAACATTTATTGTAATAATTAAACTATCTAGTACTAGTTTTTATTTGGAAAACTCTTTTAACTTAATACTTATAGAAGTCAAGCACTAATTTTATATATTTGACATTATTGACATTTATTTACCTATTATTATACTTTTTTGAATACAAATCTTAATCATTAAAATTATTTAAATTATAAATTTAATAATTTTTTTATTTTTATAGCAAATACTGACTAACTCACTGTGCTGGAAATATGACAAAAACCTGGCTCAAGATTTTTAGTTTAATTAATTGATTAATTATTAATTTTTACCTTCTTTATTTTACCATTAATTTAAACAGTTTTAGTACTTTTCTCAATATTAAACAGACAATAATTTATTTTGAAATGGAATTTCGACTTTCTCTTCATGATTTAGAATTTATTCCTATTACGAAATATTTCATGTTCAGTGTACATTTAATAAAACTACGACTATTTCGATTTAAATTAATATATTGAATTTCTGTTCATTGTTTTATTTTTAGAAATAAAAGTGTTCCCTTGAGGTGACATTATTTGTTCTCTGTGTGGGGAAATGCGACAATAGTGAAATTTAAAGATCTTCCGCCCCGAAAATAGCCGCAGACAGCAGCAGCAGCAAACAGCAATAAAACAACAAGAACTTGAGCAGACCGAAATGAATTTTATAATTGGCACGTACTTGAAGTGGTCTTTTACTTCTTACTGTTTCCTTACCTTTAACTCGGCCACGGGCGCCAACAACAACAACAACAATGAGAATAGCAACCACTGATGACGTCGCCGCTTGGCGAAACTCGAAAATTTTCCACTGTGCCTCAGCGACACAGCTCATTGATTAGCATGAAGGGATTTAAAATTTTTTTCTTATTGATCCCGCAGGGTGCAAGCTTCCTTCTTGATAATTTTTCTATTTCGCAATTTTGCGGGGGTGACAACAAACAAATAAATTTGTGGGGGTAAAAGGGAGATGGCGCGACACACACACGCACACGAACAAACGCGTCGATAAAAACAACAGACGACAGAGAGGCACAGCGAAACACGAAAAATTTGCAGGAAAGAGCAACAGAAAGCAGCAACAACGTCGTCACTGCTGTTGAGGTGAAAAGAACCTTTGTGTATATTTTTGTTGGATTTTTACTTTTTACGACTTTTGTCTTGGACTATTCGCGTGCTCGTACAAACTTGAACTTGGCGGACTGCTGGTCGCCGCCGCCTGTCCGTTCCGTACCGTACTTTTCGTATTCTTCTGTGCGAACAGCAGCACGTTTCCGAGCGTAATGATTTACAGTTCCTGCCGCAGCACGTTTTTAACCGGAGCGATCGAAAACGCAAACGCAAATGCCGCCGCGTCGACAGTGAGAGCGGGCGCTTAACAGCTGGCGAGCAGAGCGGATCGCTCTCTCTCTCCCGCACAGTGGAAGTGGCAGCAATGCAGGGAAGTTTGCTGAATTAATTCAAACTTGGAAGTTTATACAATAGAATGTCTTCAGCTAATCCAATTTCTTCGAATTTAATATATTTTTTAATTTTTATTGAAGACATTTTGTGTTCTTGCCCATGCCGTATACTTAATAATGATTAAGTATACGCTGTGTTAAGTATACGCTTGGGAATAAGGATTTACTAAATTTAATTTAAACATATATTTAACCCATTTTCTTTATTTTGTTCAATTTAAGATGTTTATATTATATCTTAATTAATATATATAGGATATATACTATACTTTATGTTCCCACTGTGCAAGGCCACCCTCAACGGTGATCGCCCTCTTTATCTCTCTTTCATAGCTGCAGGCTCCGTTCTTCTCCCTCATTCTCTTTCCGTCTTCCAACATCCCTTTCTCTGCTGCTCTCTATCTGACAGTCTACGCACTTAACCCTTCACAGGAACCCACTGCGACCCCACGAGCCTGGATGGTCTCGTTATCTATTAATAAAACATTTCGTTTGATTTTTTATCTAAAAATAAACAGAACACTGGCTGCAAAGGCCAATATTTGTCCAGCAATTCACGCAATGTAAATTAACCGGGCTCCGACGCTCTAATTGATTGATTTGCATTAAAATGGGAGGTGACAATCGGTTAAGAACTGTGCAACAATCGCAGAGTTTCTCCTCAAATGGTTGGCCATAATTTTTACCAACGTCTACACGTCGAATTATTTTGATTGCGGGTTTATACTTGAAAATTTATGACAAACAATTGCGCCAAATAATGATTAAACACAGCCAAAGCATATGGGAGTGTTTCCGTTTGTTCTCTGCCTTTTTTTCACGAGAAGGTGTGAGGTAACTGATAACTGTCTGCGAAAACGAATGATCAGGACTTTTCCGACGGCCCTACGTCAGAGTTGAATTGATTGTGAAAATATTAATATCTATAATATCTTTTCCACGCCACCATGTGTTGACTGTTACAATTCACAAATTGTTGATAATTGGTAATTATTATACACCGAAACGGACAGAAGTGGTGCGAAATTTTTGTCATTTCAATAAATTAATTACCGGCTATTTGACAGCTATTTTGATCGCGGGCCAGCGATAGGAAAATTTATGGCTTGAGCCGCGGGGTCTTTGCCTAAGACAGCGTATAAATAAAATGTCAAGTGTGTGAGCCGAACGCCACCCTTCTACATACTCGTAGTCGAATACGAACGATTAAAAGTCCATTAGGTGATAAGAGCCTCTGAGCGGTTACTCACTGAAGAGGAGCGAGGCGATAAAAGCCATCGGCGACCAAGCAGGGGTTAAGCTGAGCCCGAAAGCAGGCTGAGAGATAGCGGTAAATAAAAGGCAAGGCCGAAAAGTAGGCAACAGCATTTATTGAACGATAACAACAGTTAACCTTGCAGAGGCCGAAAAAGGTAAACACAAAGAATCACTCGAAAGTTGAGTGAGAAATTGAGCGCAGGCGTCGCCGTTGTGGTGAAAAGCTCCCCCGCGAGTTTTGTTGTCCCAAAACTGTTGCTATCATTTGTTGTTGTTCTAGCTGCCGCTGCTGCTTCTGCTTTGCCGTTAGTAGTGGACTTTGGACTACATCTTCATTTTATCATTTGATTTACCTGCGAAACTTTAACAATGCTCACTTCCGCCACCCCTCCCGAAAAAGGTGGGCAAAACAAGAGAGGGAGAGATGAAAATGGCGGAATGTTGCAGCTTCTGTCGCTGTGTTTGTGTTTGTACACCCACCGGGTGTCCCGTTAGCTGCTCTTTTATAGGGGCGGGGGCGGTGGTAAAGGTGAAATGCCTAAGGGTTTATGGGAAACTATCTTTTTTCAATTTCCCCGCGTCGTCGTCTTCGCCGGCGAACGGTGTCCACATAAAGAGCGGAAATGGAAGTTTTGTAAATGTTTTCTTTTGTATTTCTTTGCAGGAGCGATGCCCATATGTCCGTTTTAGTGCACTGGAAAATAAAACAGAGATATTTATACAAGTAATTTGAATTAGTTTTGTTAATTTCTTAAAGTAATTTTATTTATTATTTAAAGGCATAAATAATATAAATAAAATAATAAAAAATATAAATAAATAAGTGAAATTATATTTTGCAAGTATTTATAATAAACAAGTATATTTATAAACAAGTATATTATATTATATAAACATGCTAAAATCATGCTATTAATATAAAGAAATTGATATTAAATTCCTTAAATTAATAATAATTATTTGGTAGGAATCAGGAATTTCAATTACTTATTAACTAATTATTATATTATCTTAAAACAAAGTTTAAAGCAATCAAGGGGCCCCTCAGCATCGGCAAACTTACCGCACTGATTTACAAATCTCAATGTCCCTTAAATTTCTGTGGATAGAAAATCAATTGAAATGCCATAAAAAAGAGGGCTACAAAATGTTACTTCTGCTTTAACCTTAAACAAATTCCCAAATTCATTGAAATACAAAGCGATTTCCCTGGCACTTTTGTTGCCTATATAACATAATAACTACAATTCAGTTTGTGGCAACAGTAAAACCCCCTCACAAGCTGCCAGAAAACTAAGGGCGGAATCCAGGGAAGTAAGTTTCCAGTGGTCTCCACATTTTTCTGTTAGTGAAAAAGACGTGGAGGGAAAACTGATATTGTTATGGGTTTTCCTCTGTGCAGAGAGGCACCGCAAACACAAACGCAACACGGCGCCTTTGAAAGATGAGCGAAAATGGATCTAGTAGTAATAGGAGAGTGTGGTGAGGGGTGACTGGCAAAGGGGGATGCTTGTGGGGGGAAAGTGGGGCTTAAAACGAGCTGTGAGGGGGCTGAAGGGGACTGAAAGGGCGCATACAGTGGGCGGTGTGTGAAGGACCACATGGCCGGCAACTCGTGCACTTTAGTTTTTGGCTTGCAAGTGTTGTTCCTATTTTTTTATGACACTTGACGCCCAGCCAAGCCATTCGCCGGGCGGGCCACACCCCCCACACAGCCATCCTTGAGGTAGGGGAGGGGGCTGGAAGTCCTTCGTTGGCTGCCAGCCTTCTACCGTCATTGTTCGGCTTCCTTTGCACCTTTCGCCTGCATGGGACTCCGTTTGGTTTGCCGTTTGCCTTTTTCCTGCATTGATAAGAAAGTGCTTTTTAATAGCCCTACATATGTACACTCGGATATTTGTACACAAGGAAAACGGGTTAGCAGTCCCTGGTAGAGGTGGCCATGGATTGGCTTTAACTATACGACATTTCTACTATTTTTAAACACTTACTATCTGCTTTTATTATTAGTTTTGGAAATAGAGCACATCTCTTACTCGGTACCGGGTATCTCATTGTCGACAAAACTCATGTTTATACTTAAAATTAGATTTTATAAGCCCTTTTATAATGGCTGTTTTTATTATTATTTTCGAAAATAGAGATTTGGAAAAATGCATGTGTTTGTTTATTTATTAACGCTCACTGCTTTCGGTACCGGGTATCTCATTGTCAAGTACACTCATGTTTATGTCTAATATTTGAATTTTAATAATTTTGCCTATAACTTTTTAAACTATTTTGGATTAAAGGGAATGATTTTTTTAAAGAAAAGCAATAAATATATCTTCTTAGCTTAGACTTCCAAAGTATTAAAAAATTTAAGTCAATAACTTAACCTGCTTTGTTTATGTATACCTATTAAAAATAAATGTAATGTAAAGAACGAACAATTTTGAAGTAATTTAATAATAATAGGTGCACCTAATTTAATTAATAAATAATATTCTATTTATTCAAAGACCTAATAATATCCCTTTCTTCCTGTGCACGCACAGAAGCTTGCAGTGCGTGCCCGGACTTCTTGCGGTCACTGTGAATGGCCGAACACACTGCACACGCAATTGACACTCATAAACAAAGCCCACTATCAGCTGTCTGAGTCACCTGGCCCTCTCTTAGCTGCTCTCTTAACACCATTTTAGTAGAGTCAAAAGTCCAGCTAGACGCTATGCCAGAAGAGCGAGCTTTCTAACGCTCCGATCGCAGCTTTGTGGAGCCGTAGACCCAGGCGGGTTCTTGGGTCTCGCTCGGGTGCCATGCGTAGTCGCCAGTCAGTCGACTGCGGGGCTTTAAGTATTAATAATAACAGCAAATATGACGCGACCGCGGCTCTCTTGACTGGAAGTTATGGCAAAAAAAAAGAAAAAGCAACTAAACTGATCGCCGAATTCAAGGTCGCCACCTGAGGCACAAACAAGTAGTGGTAGTGCTGTGAAGGAAAAGTCCAAGCCAATTCCAAGTAGAGCGGCAGGTGGAAGTGAAATTCAAAGTTCCGAAGTGTCGCCGAAATCTACAACGACCACTTGAGAACCTCAACTTAATTACCGCCCGACACGGGCACCAACAGGCATATTTGAACGCCGATAAGATAAGCCAAAGGTGAGTCTTGGTGGCTAAAATTAAATGGAAAGGAATTTGCATGCGAAGACAAATCTCTGTGGCTGTAACTGAAACCGCCAACACCAGCTGTAACCAAAAAACCCTCTAGTTGAAACCAAAGCAACGCCGCAAGTCTCGATGTCGTTGGCACAATCATACACTGAAAAAATACTGAATAGAGTAGATTAATAAGTAAATATTAATAGTTTTTAAGTCATATATGAAGCCCTATATGAATATTATTAAATGAAATGATGTCATTCTATGTGCAATACAATATTAAGCAACCTTCAGCTGATTTTATAATTTAATCTGTTAAAAAATGACTAAATACTGTATAAATATAATTTAAAACATATTTTACAACTTAGTCAGCACTAATTCAGGTATTATATTCCCCATCTCTTGACACATTTCTCCCTGTGCACTTTCGTTTCCCCGGAGTGCCATGCATATTAGATATCTGGCACAGGTTGGAACCCAAACGTGTACCGCATTCCGCCCGCGGCTCCAGGGCCTAAACCCGGGCCCAAAGTCACTGAGCGGGGTAATTGTTTAAACAAGAACAACTGAGAATAGCTGAGAGCAAGTGCGAACGAGCAGGCCGAGTGCTGAGTGCTGAGTGCTGCGTGCTGCCGGGCATGCAAATCGATTGCCATGGCAAATATCACCCATACGCACCGGTGTCCCAGCCACTGGTAGGGCACGAAATGTGTGCGAAACGAATATAATGTATAATTAAAACTAATTTGATGACACACTCGACTCCGACTCCGACTCCGACTCCTGCCAATTGCGTAATTATTATGTGCACAACACATATGGCTCGTTACACTGACGATGAGTTGTGTGCCAGTGTGTGTCTGTTTACACAAAGAAGAATTTTTTAACTACGCAAATTGACAAACAAACGCAAGCGAAGACGGAGACGACGGCAACAATTTGCAATTACCAGGCCTCGAATATGGCCCAGAGCCGAACCTCCCCCGGAGTTGCTTCCCTGAAACTCCCAGCTACGAAACTGCACGCTCCGCTGAGGGCTTTAAACGAGAGTGAGAGGCCAGCAAAGCTGTAAGCCACGTTAATAAAGACTAAGTAATAATTAAGTGGCGAGCATTATGGTTGCCTTGGATTCGGCATCGAATTGGCCCGAGCGATGGCCACAAAGCCCTCCTCCTTCCGCTTATTTTCATGACCTCTGCTTCTGGCCCCCTCACTTATCCGCAGCATGCAAATGAGCTTCCTGGCGCAGAGGGGTCCTGCCTGGGCCTGGACTTATCCTTCTCCCCAAAAAGTCACAGTCCCAGCAGCCCGATCAATGCGTCCATTACTTTTCCTGTGGCTCACAACAATAACACTGGCCTACATAAATATGTTCTTTATGGGAATAAATACTGAAAGAGATAATAATAAGATAATAGTGATACAGTTTAGATAATTTAATAAGATAATATTGATACAGTTGAAATCATTTGTACATAGAATGGTTCTCATCCTTTAAAATGTATTTATAGGAAAGATATGGGTGTGAATTATGAAGTGCTCATAGATCTGAACACGAATGTAGCCATTAAGTCGTAACATGTTCTTTTCAGTTGTGTTATCATTATCTTAAAAGTATTTATTTGGTATATAGTGGAATATATTAGAAATTGTTTTACATTTTGATAGGATGAATACAAATCTATGCTATAGACAATGTTTAAATGCTTATGCTAATGTTTTCTTACCAAATATCCATGTACCCTTAATTCAACATAATCCTTTATATATTTCCCTTGTTGCCCAGTGTAGCCCCAACCCCTGACCTTGTCACCTCACTTAAAGGCTTACCTTAAGACTCGGCGTTTGGTCCTTCATTCAGTTCACGTATCGCATGATTTCCAAAGACTTCCTTCCAGCCAGCCGCCCGAGGCGGTTGCTCCCCATTTGCTCGAATAATTCCCGGTGAATATTAAATAAGATCAGAGCAGGCAGCTCCGCACACACATGTCAGTAATCAGACCAAAGTCTGTGGGCATATAATCATATGAATATTAGAGCCCAGCTAATTAGTTGCAGGCTATATTTGCGTAATGTCCAGGGAATTAATTTGATTTAAAATCGAACATCTTGCGGCGGTTTGCTTCTAAGACGCATGTGTAGTAATTAATTAGGGTTAGGTGCTGAAATACAGATCATCATCAAGTTAATAAAGCTGGAAAGCTTTAGCTTTGTTAGCTGTGACCTAAATATTATAACTCTTAGCTAAGTTCTATCCATTTATAAACTAGTTTTATGCCTTAGACATAGTTTTATATTTGTAAATGCTAAATTTAAACTTAAAAAAACAGTTTAAACCGATTATCCTGTTTACACTCACTTCCAAAAGCCTGATTGCATTGGCTTATGAAAGTCAAAAGGACAGAAAAACAAGAATAACAGGGCTCACAGCTTGTTCTTTGTCATTAGGGACCAATCAATGCCAAATCCGTACGCTGTCATCAAGGATACAGGGATAAAGGGATGCAGGGATGCAGGGATGCAGGACTTCAATAAATGCGCCCGGTGATTTCACTCATCTATGCAAAACAATCTTTTGCATGCAATTCATGCCGCCAAAGCCAGGTCGCTCCATTCAGGCGCTTTCAAATTGAAAAGGCAAACCCGGTAAGAGGGTGGAAAAATCGAGGGAAAGTCGTGGGGACTGACGGCTGTAATTCATTCATATGCATTCACTATATGGCACTCATCAACATTCGGTTCACACATGCTGGGGAATATGGGCTTCCGGCGACTAGGCCAGGCCCATATCCAGGCCCACATCCAGATGTTGCCTTTTTGCTCCTCCTGCAGATTTTGAATTGGAATTGCCAGCAACTAGCAACCAGCAACTGGCAACTGCATTGCGCATACGCCGCGTGTGCGGCAGCGAGTTTCCAAATACCCAAAGGGGGAGGCCGCCTCCTATTAACGTGCTCATTTCCCCATTTGCCGCACTAAGGACTCCAAATCCAAATCCTTTGGCAAGTTTTGCATCGAGAACGCTTCCGCTGCGTCTCCCAGCTGTAGCTGTGGGTCCAACTCCTGTTGCTCCTCGCGCTGCGAAAATAATATTTAAATTTATGATGACAAACTTTCAACGCCAGCTGCAAAGATTTGCAAAGCCAGAAAAAAATAGCGACGCCCGGCTAGGTGGCCCAAAAAATGCTAGGGCGAAGCATACATTTTTTATTAATACATACCCGATTTATATATATATATAATATATATGTATCCTGTGGTGGATATACGCTCTGCCGATATGTATGCATGCATGCACATATTTCGACGTTTGCGAGTATCGGTTTATATCTCGTGGAGGCAAGCGGACGCTTTCAATATTCGCCCCAGCTTCGAGCTTACTTTTTCCATTTCCCAGTGTCATTTTTGAAAAATTGATTTATGGCCAATAGTGAGTGGGCTCCGGAGGGGGGCGCCGGGCCTCGGCAGGGGGCGGGACTTTAGAAAAACCTATCAAGTGTCGACTGCCGCTATCTGTCCCCCTTTTTGCCGCCGCCAACGCCACCGCCGCCACTCTGTTTGGTTTGCTTCGGCCATACATTTTCCCGCTGAAGGCTTCGGAGCTCTGAGCACCGAGCATCGACAGCTACGGCCAAAGTTGCTCAATAACCAAGCATATAGATCAGTTTTTAACAATCCCCAGCCCCCAAATCGGTCGGCCGCTTTTGCTTTAAGCCATTCTGCGCTATTCGGGGTTGGACATCGCGCTTTAACCCGATAAATTGCTGAATTGGGCCATTGCCACCATGGACATGGCAATTGTTTCTTATATCAATAAAATATTCTTTTTGTTCAGATGAGAACCAAATAAAGATATTGATTGGGGACAGTTTTGGGTGGCATTTCTCTTCCAATTAATTGGAAAAACCTGCAAAGACCTCTCTATGCAATGGTTTAATTCGGAATAAAAATATACGAGCCTCCAACTCTTAGTTAGATATAGAAATAATTATTAGTTAAAAGAGATAGATATTTGAAAAAACTGCTAGACAAGTAATTAAAGTAAAATCTTGCTTAATTTTAGGATAATTTTACAGAGATTTTAAGGTAGGAATAGCAATAATATTAATTACAACTAATCACTAACTCTTAGTTAGATATATAAATATTTATTGTTTAAACAAATATTTGAAAAAATGCTAGACAAGTAATTAAAGTAACTTGCTTAATTTTAGGATGATTTTACAGAGATTTAAAGGTAGGAATAACACAAATAATACTTACAACTAATCAAGGAATTTCATATTACTCAATACATGCCTCGACTTTGGCCCTAAAAATATGTACAGCAAATATTATGGCCGCAATTATTAGAGACACATTTTAAATTCGTTCCGTTTCCAAGTTCTTGGCATCAGTTTAAGCCCCCTAGGATACCACGCCTCTGAACAGCGACTGGAATGTCGGCCGGAAGGACGAAATGAGCCGTCAATTAAAGCGCACAACAACATCACCGCCACGGGGGTTGGGCATAAAGGGGGATCACGACCCTTGGCCGTAAAGAAATGGCTCATTTTTGCGCATTTCAAATGGAAATTATTTCGCATTCGCTGAATGCAAATTGCCAGCGAGCTTCCACTCAATCCCGCAGACAGTTATGGTGTTTTACTGTAGTGAGTTGTAATTAAGCGATGACTTGTTCCATTACCAAAATGCAATTGCTTTCGGCCAGAAACTGGAAACAACGGGAGCCGCAAACGTCCGCGTGAATTGGCGAAACTTTGCCAACTATAACTGACTACAACCTGGCTCGGATCCCGGAACCCAAAACACGGAACCCGGAACTGGCACCTGTAGCGGCGCCCTGCATCCCGCCCGTCAATTTGCATTAATGGTGTGGAAGAGGGGGCGTGTTTTTTGGGCAAAAATGACTTGGCCTTATTCTCCGACATGGCCCTGTCAGCGAGCGAAGTTTTTGTTTGCATTAAAATTGTCCACGGCAATGGCGGGTTTGGTGGGGCCTCGCTTTAATCATGGCCCAAACTTTGCCCCGACAGCGGAACTCGGAGATCCCGCGGAACTCCGGTTGAGGTTCCGGGCTCCCCTTTCCCCTGGCCCACATTCCTGACGCATGTGGTGGAATGCCATTGCAAGCCACTTTACACTCGAAACTAGGGGGGCCTCGAACTGTGTAGAATCCAAATTTCATGCTTATATTACTCGGAATAATAGAATTTAATAATTAGCCACGGCTATACATATCACATTCTATTTGAGTGAACTATGGGGAAAGGGAAGTTAAAGTAGATTTGCATGTAAATTATGATCTTACTTGTATAGCTTAGCAAATCATAATAATAAATAAATTAAATATGGAGGAAATGTAATAAATTTAAGCCCTTGAACTTAGTTTGCGTAGAAGGAAGATAGCTATATAATTATATATTTTCTTTTATAGTTTAGCAACCATTAATAAAATAAATTAAATATGGAGAATATTAATAAAATAATTAAATGGAAAATATTAAATATTTAAAAAAAAAAGGAAGAAAGGTATTTAATTATAACTTTACTTTTATAGCTTAACAAATATTAATCAAATAAATTAAATATAAAGAAAATGAAGTATTTTTAGAGCCTTAGCCTGAGCCTAGTTTATGCAGAAGGAAGATGGGTATATAATTATAATTTTACATTTGCTAGCTTAGCAAATATTAATAAAATAAATAAAAATTGAGAGATTGTAATATTTTTAAAAGCAGAAAGAAAGGTTTTTAATTTTAACTTTACCTTTATAGTTTAGCAAATATTAATCAAATTAAATATAGAGAAAATGTAGTATGCTTAGAGCCTTAGCCTGACCTTAGTTAGTGAAGAAGAAAGATAGGTATATAGTTACAACTTTACCTTTATAGCTTAGCAAATATTAATAAAATAAAGAAATATGGAGAAAATGTAATATTTTTAAAGCGCTGAACCTTAGTTTGCCTTGATGGATATTAGATATATAATAAAGAGACTTAGGAGGACGTGATCCGTAAAATTTAAGTATATTTGGTTTATAAACATAAAAGATACTTAAATAGAAAGTGGCATCGAACGTACAAAGAACCAGAAACCTTAGGGAAATCTTACTTTATTTTTGTGATATCCTGTGATATATGGAATATGGATATATACATTTATATCCTATACTTATTTTTTTGCTATGCACACTATGAATTCCACTGGATTCTTTTATGGACGCACAATTAAAATGCACGGCAAGCATGCCAATCCGAAGTGTTGTAAGCGCGCAGCTGTTGCATGCCACATCGAACCGAACCGAAATGGGCAGTGGTTGTGCTTATGCATGAGCCACGCCCTCCGAGGGGGGACCGATGGAACATCCGCCTGGATATCCTTGGAAATCCCCTAGAGCGCCGCGAGCCCCACCGACCACCGACCATTAACCAGTCTTGGGGCATTACTTGAGGTCCTGCTCTGGTGCAGTCTCTCGGCCAGCAATCGGAGTTATTTATGCGCATAATTACCTGCACTGCGCTGCAGCCATTTGCATATGCGACCAATATCGGGGATCTGCCGGGGATTTATCCTGCGCGCATGCAAAATGTTGGATTAAGACCGAAACTAGAGACCGCTTGCCATATCCTTTGCCTTTACCTTTGAATTTACCTTTACCTTTACATGTGCCTTTGGCTTATTAAATGCAAGAGTAACAAGTGAAAACTCGCTGAGAACGCTGAACAAACTGCAAAATTGCCTCATTATGTGAAAAGGCAGCAAATAAAAGTTGGCAGTTAGCACAAAAGGGCCACGTAGTCCTCGCTGCGAGTGGAGTTGCAGCTGCCATGTGGGAGCCATGGGTTGCCAGGGGCTCTGTTTCGGGGGCGTGGGTGTGGCACTGAAAATTTATGCAGCACAAATGTAAGTAAGCCAACGACATAAGCAGGCATAAACACAGCCGGATCAACTGAATCCGCTCCTAATGGCACTCGGCCAAATACCCTGCTCCACGGCTCTGTTGGCCCCCAAGACGGCGCCTTAATTGGGGATTTACACAGTAAACTTTGAAATAATCAGCTGAACGGGGAAATTGGAATACTTAGATAAGGCTAAGAAGAGATATTGGGCTTCTGCTACACCATTATCAATTTAATTTAATGTTTAAGAGCTTTAAAAATTGGTTCAAGGCCTTACAAAGGATCTTAAACCATTCTATGCGACTATCAATTTAAATTAAATGTTTAAGAGTTTTTAAAATTGGTTAAAGAAAAAATCTAAATTATTAATTTAACTTTAATGTTTAGGAGCTTTAGAAAATGGTTCAAAGCCTTAGATAGTTTTTGTCTGCTTAATTCTGAAATATATGAAGCCCTCTCACAACCAGCTATCTTAGAAATAATTAAGAAGAGCTCTTTAAAAGATAAAACCAGTAAACACTCTCAGAAGAAAATCAGAATTAAGGGAATATATACCTTGTTCCTACATAATATTTAATTTAATATATAGGAAATTATTTAGAAGAGCTCTTTAAAAGATAAAACAAGTAAGGAGAAAATCGGAATAAAGGGAATATTTACATTGTTCCTATATAATAATTAATTTAATATATAAGAAATAATTAAGAAGAGCTCTTTAAAAGATAAAACAAGCAAAAACTCCCAGAAGAAAATCGGAATACACATTGTTCCTTTGTAATACTTCAATTATACTTTACCTAACAGATGCCTTAAAATGCAATTAAATATTTTAATAACTCTAAAATAATACAACATTTGATATAGAATCTTACAAAAGTTAACACTATTTAGCTATATTTAAAAGACTTAAAACAAGCAAATTGTTTAAAGTTTATAGGTTACATTTAAGTAATTTGTTAACCCAATATATCACTCAATCTGGAAAGTACCTTTATTACCCAAGTAGGTCTACTAGGCTTTTAATAAATAAATATTTTTAAAAATATATATAAAAATATACATCTATTCTTAAGCCAAAAACATCTAAAACATCTCTTAGTCTCGGTGAAGAAAGCCCTCCTGAGCTGAAGTCAATCCGCAGTTGAGTTAAATTACCTTCCGAATAACCGCTGTCATGAAGGAGGTCTTTGCGAAATGCATTTTCAGCTTAAATTCATTTGGAGCCAATTCGGTTATCGCGAATGCGGCGATGTGGCGAAGCCACCAACCTAGTGGATATGGCCTCGATCCGGATCCGGGTCTGGAGCGAGGGCCACTGGCACAAAGGGCAGCCCATTGAGTGCACCGACGCGTCGACGGCTCCCGGTGGGTGTAAATTTTGTTATGCGGCAAATGCGCCATAAAGCTGCGGAGCAGAGGCTCTACACTCTAAATAAAAGTAGATCATAATTTTGGAATTAAAAAGGTGTTAATATTTAAAGTGGGAAGAAATTCTTCTGAATTTAACTTAAAAACTCCTATCTTAAAACTAAAACAAATATATGTTTAAAATATATGTACCGTAGATTAACTTTATTCCACGTGCAGGATGCGGCTAAGGATGAGGTGTACCAGCCAGGAGCAAAAGCTGGCTGGGATGCAGGTCTTCCTTCAGCTTTCCCAAAGGCAGCTTGCATTTGCGTGAATATATCCTTTCTCTCTGTCAGCCGCCCCCCTGTTTGCCGCCCCTCTGTTTGCCACTCCCCCCGGCACCGGGCAGTCGGAGGTATGAAAGCGGTTTGGATTCGGAGTAGCGCTTGGGAGCGGGTCCGGGTCCAGGTACGGGCCCGGGTCCGTCCGTGCTGTGCATGTGCGGCACTCTAATAAAATTTAATAAAAAACGTGCAGCGCGGCATAATGCAATGGCAATGGACTCGCCCAGGGGGTCTGGGCTTCTGGTGCGGACTGGGGGGTTGGACTTGCGGTTAGGAGCCGGTGCTTTCGGTTCCGGGGGACAGGTGTATCATTACCTGCACGCCAACCGCAAGCTCCCAGCATATCGATATGGATCCTATAGCCAACCTACTCATTTGCGTCTTTGGATGAGAAGAAAAATAAAAATACAGGCGCTTACTTAATATTTCTGACTAATTTACTTGCACTGTAAAGAATTTTATATTTAATTGATTTTATTAATTATGAATGTGATTTATAACTAAATGGTTAGTATTTATTAATGGATTTTAAAGCTCATTAAATAATGATTATATTTTTTCCTTAAACTTGAAACTTAATTTGATCTTGTGGAACTGTTTTTGGATGGGTTTTTGATGCGGTTTTTTTTTAGTTATTTATGTGATCTATTGGACTAGTTATTTAAGTGTTTTTGGATCGGATTTTAATGCGGTTTTTGTGCGATTTTTAGGACATATTTTTAAAATATTTTTTTCTAAATTAAAAGCGGGTTTTGAAATTGTTTCATCCGCTTTTGAAGTGTGCTTTTGATCGATTTTTAACTGATTTTAAAGCGATGATTTATCGAATTGGAATTGTATTTTGACTAGATTTTAGATAAGTTATTGAAGCAATTTTCCCACGATTTCAGAAGGTTTCTGGATGCGGTTTTATACGTATTTTAAACCAGTGTTGATTGGTTTTAAGAAGGTTTATGTTGCGGTTATTTGATTGATTTTCTAGGTTGATTTCTGTGTGATTTCTAGACAATTAGTTATATCGAGTTTAATGACGGTGATTGGTGTTTTTGGGTTATCTTCCAAATAAAAAATTATTTAAAAATTCTTATAAATATAAAATAAATCCATATATCATGAAATATTTTTTATCCATAATGGAATTGTCAGGTTGATAAACCCTTTTTTCTTCTTCTGCAGACCAGAAAGGAGAAGGACTCCGGTGGTCGTAAGATGCCATGGGCAAGTGTGTCTCGAGGCAGTCGCCCCCGCTCAGCCAGCTCGAGGAGGAGATCGCATCCCACGGCGGGGAGCATCATCAATCTGTATTGACAATCGCACTCTCCCGCGAAGACTTGGCCCAGGCCCACAAAATCTGGCAAGAATTGACAGCGAGTAATGAATACATAGCAGCCACATCCTCAGGGGACCAGGAGCAGCAGCAGCCGGAGAAACCCTTTTACTACACCATAAGCAGCCGGCACCTCGAGTCCCTTTACATCGATGCCCCGTCGGAGGCAGTGACATCACCCATCGTTGGCGGCGGCGGTGGGTCGGTGGAGTACTCCACTTGTCAGGAGTTCCTGCTACAGGATCTGCTGCAGGCCATCGGAGCCGCCGAGGAGCAGCAGCGGCAGGAATGCCAGTATCCTGCCAGAATCAGGCCGGAACCTCAATTACAAGCCGAGAACAACGGCTGGCTGCTGGCGGCGGTGAGTAATATTGATAAATGTTTACAACTCACTCGGGGGTTGTGGCGAAAACCGAATGAAAAACTGTCAATAAGCTCGGCATTCTTTGCCGGAAAACAATTGGAGTCGCTGAGAAGGAGTCTCTGTGATTTTGGGTCAACCGTCTCTTCTTTATCTGACATCAATACTCATTGTTTGTCGGGGCAACGTTATGGCAATTGCTGGGAATTTAAAGGATACAAAATAAAAAACGGCAGGGAAATGCAAAGGAATTTCGATTGGGAATGAGCTCGTTAAAAAGACTTGTATTTACATCCCGATTTCCTTGCTATCTCCAAGGCTCCCTTTAAGAAAAGTATACTTAATTAAATATTAAGCTCTCTCCTTTCTCTTAGTCAGTGTTTACTACCAACATAAGTCTTTCTATCACACACGCGCTTAAGATAATCATAAAGCTGCCAAAATGTAGGCTGACTGACGTCCTAGGCTCACCTGTGAGCTCCACTCCCTCTCCCTCAGCTTTTCCTTAATAGTTCAGGTGTACATATTCATATTCGTATCCTCCAAAGGCTGATTACATGGTAATTTTGGAAACACACACAACTTGGGGAGAGGGAAGGCCGCCAAGGACGAGCCCTCCTTGCTACATATAATATTTCCTACTTAACCAAAGCACTTATCCCCTGACTTCCCAGCCACCTCGCTTGCCCCCTCCCAGCAATTGACCTTAACCAAATTTTATTTTACTTGGATTTTTGGTCTCAGAGGGCTCTTATTACATCTGAATTTTACATGAATCATGAAGATAGAACCCACAGAAAATAAGACAAGTACGAAGGGTACTCGACTAAGCGATACCCGGTACCAAAAGCTTCGTGGGTTAAATAGGAAGAAAACGAAGTCTCTACTCACACACTTGTCTCTCTGATTTACCTATTTAAATAAAATGCGCATTTTTATTGCAAAAATTAAGAATTATTTAGTATGTCAAGTAGACACAGTACTCTCTTATGAAAGATCAGACCGACTTCCAAGCCTTAGTCTTATAATTCCAACCTAAGTATACTTAAAATATTCACCAAACTCCTTGTGTCTTATCTTCTTTTCCTTAACCCAAATTCCTTAACAAAAATAACTTTAATTCTTGGTTGACACTAAGCTATAATACCCTTGTTTAATACGGGTACTGGGTATTCTGCACAAAACAACCCTCATGCCATGTCATTCTGTGCATTCTTGATTTTACAAAGTTTGTTTTGGTTTTATAAAGAAATACAAAGGACGTTAAAGTTGTTAAGGATGCGTTATGTTTTTATCTTCAAATTTATCCTCAATACATAATTTACGGATTGGAAAACAATTAAGGATATTTAAAAATATGTAAACATATATATAAAACTTTAAGACGGAACTAAGACCAAAAGCTCACAAGGGGCTCCTGCAGCTGGAGACCTCGTACAGCTTGGCTAGCTCCACAATTCTTAACTGTGTGTAGTCAGATCTGGGTTATATTCACGATGGATGTTAAACATCTACGGCTACAAATGACGACCCCTGCCATATGTCCGAAACAGCTGTATATAAAATCATTCGGGTTGTTTGATTAATTTAATTTTACAACAAAATCAAGTTAAAGATGCAGAAAAAAACAGCCTTTAAGAACATGTCAGTAAATAGACAACTTATATTTAGTGCCATTTTTTAACTCCTTTATAGCTGCCACTTTGCTTACAACAATTTCCACACATTTGACATTTTTTACATACATTTTACCTATAATTTTTGACATGGTTAGTTTCCCGGCTAAGAGCCTGAGCACTGCTGCCGCCAGAGCGCACCACCGTTAGCCACCCCCGTTTTAGGGCCACTTGGCACGGGCAGCCACTTGTTTTCATCGCTCTGCGCATGAGCGAACACTGGGAAAAGTGGGCAGTAGCTCTCTGCTTTTCCCCGAAATTCCCCCTTGCGGTCAAGCGAGAGAGAACCAGACCCACCACAAGGCACGGGGAGAGAAGCCCATTCTCCGTGAGAGTTTTCAGCTCGGCATTCAATTTTCCGTGTGCCGTGCTTTCACAAGTGAAAAATCGTCGCCACTGGGCCGCAGCAGGAAAAAACTTGGCAAAAACTATTTAAAACAAGTGACAAAATAAGTCGAAAGAAGAGAAACAAAAGCAGGAAGAGCCAATAACCAAAATAGAAACAATCGAACGAGGTGCGAAAGTCGTTTGCATAACTTGAGGCGTAGGTGGAAAGTGCGAGCTATCTGCGAAAGATTTTTCCAGCAAGCAGCAAGGGATTTTCAAGGACCTCCTGTGTGTGGGTGTGCATGTACTCGCAGGTCCTCGCTCCGTGTGTGTGTGTGTGTGTACCTCAAGTGCAATTATAAATGGCGTAATTTCGTGCGCGTCGGCCGTGTCATGAGCATAGCCGCATTGCAACCCAGAGCTGACCTTGCGGACACCACCAGGATCACCGGAACCGAGATCAGGACGAATCCCCAGCGGACGGAGAAGGAGGAGGAGGCTCGCCGGAAGAGCGAGTGCCCCTGCCGACGACCTGCAACATGGATGAATGCGACAACCCCGTCGTCGTCACACTAGAGAAATTCGCATCCGCATCCGCATCCGACTTAATCGTATCCGAGGATTTCGCCGAAACGAGCGAGGATATTTGTGACAAAGAGCCGAACACCGATGATAACGGGGGAGTCCTAGACACAGAGGACCTCCAGAAGTCGATAGACGATAGCTCAGCAGCAACAGTCGAGGAGGACGCAGCCGTCGACGCGGAAGTCGAGGCAGTCATTATGGTACCACATTAAAAGTTTCCCCAAGAAAACGTTTAGAGTTTTTAAACAACTTGTAAATGAGGCCCAGAAGTATGCTGTGAAGAGTTTTAGCTTTTATTTTTCATGGCATACTTTTAGACAGCTGGTCAAGTATTTTAAATAGCCTCCTTAATATATAGTATTTGTTTTGGAAGTCCCAAACACATCCAGTAGTTTGTATCTCATGTATCGTGTATAGTTTGGTGGTTAATGGAAAATATGTTAGTTAGGATTGTTCCGGGTCGAAATCCGTATTTGAAAACTTTAAAAAAAGGTCAAATTAAGAGATTTCAAATCACTAATAATACTTATCTTGGGATAAACCTAAAGTGTCATCTTTTTAGAGTTAAAAAAGAGTCCCATCTTTATATTAAACATCATCAAAACCTTACCAAATAAAATCTCCAGTGATTTGAAATCTCTAACTAAATCTCTAAATTGGAACAATAAACCCTCACGAAACATATCTTTCCCAGGACCACCTCTACATAAAACCGTATCTATTAGAAATATTCCCCCATTGGTATTTATCACGATTCCATGAAAAGTATCTCGTAGATAGTTGTTGTTAGTAGGAGCCGCGTGACTCATGTAGCTAGTATATATATTCCATTGTCTATTGTCTGCTGTGCGGGGAAGTCCTCGAGGCTCCTTTGTCTTCTGTGTGTGCGCCTCTCATCTGTGCTGACCCGATTTTCAAATGGGTTTCGCTTTCATGGTAATCGCTTTTAACCCGATCCTCTCCCCTCCTCCCCCTTAGGGCCAGGCGGAGAGCAAGAGGCAGGGCAGCAAGTCAAGTCGCCGACACCAGCATGGGAACGGAAACAGCAACGGCAATCCGGCGGAGGCACAGGACCAGGCGGTGCACACCAAAGGCACAGCCATGTCCTTTGGCTTCCGCAAGAAGCTCAACGGGACGCCCAAGAAGTTCAAGAAACTCCTGGAAGGCGGCGATAAAAGCGCAACACAAACGGACACAAAGGACGACAATGGGAATGCAGGTGAGAGTTGGAGCAACGAAACAAAAGGGGAGGTTTGCCAAAAATATGTCAGAAGCAACCCAACTTTTAATCAAAGTTATTTAAATTACATTGCTTGTTCTTTAATCTAAAATTCATTGCCTCTAATTTAATGTATATTTTTAATTAATAGAAGAATTTCCTAACTAATCTAGAGAAAACAACCTTTTATAAAACCCAATATAAATAACTAGCTTTAAATTTACCAGAGATATTGGTTAATTGTTTAAAAAGTTGTAGCCTTACCAAAACCGGCTTGTGTCCCTTCCAAAATTGCCAATAGCCGGCACAAGTATTATGGCTTTTTAATTTGGCGACAATTTGGCCAATTTAACAACGAGCTGACATGCCAACAATACAATTTATGCCCCTTTCTTCTCTACATTGCCTTCATCCCTCCCCACAGCTGCCCCCATTCACTTTGAGAAAGTAGGCGCCGCCGCCCAGAAGACGGCCACCGGCTCCTCACAGTCCGCCGCAGGTGCGGCCGGGGCACGTTTCGGCTATCGCGGGGCGGTGCCAAGGCCCGCTTCCACCGGCCTGGCTGCGCCCAGCGAGGAGTCCGAGTCCGAGACGATGGCCAATGCCCAGAATAACAACAATAACAACAGCCGAGGAGCGGGAAGCGGTCCGGTGCTGGTGAGCAACTGTGAGTATCGAGGAAAACTTCCTCTGCTTTTTATCTGTACAGAGAAAGAAATAATATGTAAATTGATGATCAAATAGGATTTAATTTATGTTCCTTTAAAGTTTGCTTTAGGATATTCACTCTTATCTATATGGGATATCCATCGGGATATTTATTGGAGTAATCATTGAGATATTTACTGGGATATTAATGTGTATATTCATGGGAGTATTCATTGGGATATTCATTTGAATACTTATAAGTACATATATGTAATGTAATATTGAGTATTGAGGAAAACTTCCTCTTCTTTTTATCTGTACATAGAAAGAAATAATATGTAAATTCAATTGGTTTTAATTCATGTTCCTAGGGGTTTTGTTTTAGGATGTTCTAAGGAGTTTCACTCTTATATATTAGGGATATTCAGCGGGATATTTATTGGAGTAATCATTGCAATATTTACTGGGATATTCATGGCAGTATTCATTGGGATACTCATTGGGATATTCATTGGGATATTCATTGGGATATTCATTGGGATATTCATTGGAATATTTATTGGAATATTCATAAGAATTCATTGATATACTTATAGGTACATATATGCAATGTACTTTTCATTGGAGATTCTGTAGAATATATATTGTAATATTCATTGGTATATTTCTTAGGATATTCCCTGGGGAATTCAATAACAAATAATTTAATTAATATGTTACTTCCACTTATTCCTATATATAATATAAATATATATATAATTATATAATATTATATAATTTATAATCATTTCTTATCGTGTAGTAAAACGACGCTCCAAGAGCGCACATGCCGGCGGCCGGTCCGGCGATGGGGAGCCCAAAATAGCCCAGCCCAAAACGCTGACGTTCAACCTGAACCAGAACACCACCATTGAGTACCAGCGGCGGCAGTTCTTCGGCGAGATAGCGGACGACACGTCGAGATCCGGACACGGGCCGGGAACGGGATCAGGATCAGGTTCCGGGTCGAGAGGGATGCAGCCACGTTACAACTACAACAACCTGGCCAGCATGCATGCCAATGTCATGTGAGTATAGTCCTGCCTGAAGATAATCTTTCCAAGCTTTCCAATCGGAAATCCCACATTACAGAGTTCGCCCCACGCCGCGTCCCACGCCGGCCAGCTATGCCAAGTTCACCCTGCAGACGGTGAGTCTGCCCAGGCCGGAGTACCCGGTGGCCATCAGTCTGACGGCCACCACACCGACCACGCCCAGCAGCAGTGTCCAGTCGCCGGTGCCCGCCCACTCGACGGGTGCCCGGGCCAAGGACACCGCCACCAGCGCCAGTTCACGGCAGCATCCGCTGACCTCGGTGCATGTCCAGCCACAGGCCCAGCAGCGGCATCTCGACCAGAAGAGTGTCAAGCAGCTGACCAACAACTCCACCCGGCGGGGCTTCTCCGGCAGCCGGGAGATCAGCGCGGACTCGGGCATAGCCAGCATGGACATGGCCCTGGACAGCAGCTCGGGCAGCTCCGTGGGCTCCAAGCGGAGTCGCAGTCGGCCCAGGAACCTCAAGATGGTGATGAGTGGTCGGCACACCTTCGAGGTGCGGGACGCCGATGATCCGCCCTCCAGCGAGTCCAACTCCTTTGTGGAGCCACTGGCCCTTCCCAAATTGCCCACAGATGGCAGCCAGAGCATTCCCCTGCCCCTGCTGGGACTGGTGCGATCCAACACGGTGCTCAGTCGGGAGAGCTACGAGCGCCGGCAGGTGGAGGGCTCTCCGGGATCCCAGGATCCGAGCGAGGAGAAACCCAAAACCGGTAGTGGCGGCTCTGATGAGAGCGAAAGCGTGGACGAGGAGAAGCTCTACCTGGACTCGTCCACCTCCGAGAAGAGTGGCAGGCAGCAGCAGAGCCAGTCCTCGGTGGCCTCCACCTGGCGTCTGCAGGCGGGCGAGTCCCTGGCAGCCCAGGATTGCAGCAGCATGTCCATGAGCATCAGCAGCGACACCCAGGCACCGGAGAACGCCAGGGACAACAACGACAGGGAGGAGGACATGTCCCTGGGCCTGGACGAGATCAGCCTGATCAACACGGACATGCAGTTCAGCACAATCTGTAAGTGATGTCCTGGCAATAATAGTATATATATTTCTATGTAAAATCCTTTTCCCTCCAGCTTCGATGACGGAGACCCCGCCCAAGGTGGGGCAGGTGGAGCCGCTGCTCAACATGCACCTGGTGGACAACCGCGAGGTGGTGGCCACCTGCACTACCGGCGATCGTCCGCGCTCCTTCAACAATGCCCTGAACGAGTCCAAGTTCGCCGAGTTGGCGCTGGCCAGCAGCACTTGTCTGCTCCTGGACGACGAGACCTCTCCCACGGACAGCCTGGTGAGCAGCACCGAGGACTCCGAGGAGGCGGCCGGCGGCAAGCTGCAGAAGCACAAGCTCAACGAGGAGCGCCAGCAGAAGGACATCGATGAGATCGACATAGATGAGATATCGCCGGTGCTGGAACTGGATCTGGATCCTCCGGGAAGCCGCAGTCCCATCTCACCCGGCACACCCACTCATGCCTCGCACTCGCTCTCCTTGGGCTCGGATTGCGGCAACCTGATCGATGACGAGATTGCCGATCAGCCGGCCTTGCTGTGCAACAGTGAGGCCCAGGAGGTGGCCACGGACACGCCCACTTTGATGGAAACCCTGACCCACACCCAGACGGGATCCCTGAGGTCCCTGAAGAGTCAGTCCAAGGCCCGTACCGCCCTCCAGCAGGCCATTGAGTTGAGTCTCAGGACTCCGGCGGCGGTGCGCAAGGCGGTGATGGATCGAGCCGAGTCCCTGGATACCCTGTCGCCCTGCGAGTCCATCTGCTCCGATGACCTCATGATGGACTTTGACATGAACAGCAGCCTGGACTCCATAGATCACATGGCCAATGCCTCGGGTCGCAGTCGCAGTGGCTCGGACCTGCACCGGATCGGCTGTGGGGGTCAGGATATGGAACTCCACCGGGCGGAGACGGAGGCGGAACTCCTCTCGGAGCTGGAGAGGAAGGGTAGCGATGTCATGAAGGAGCTGAATACCCTGCTGAGAGGAAGGAAGCAGCGAGGCGGTCCAAGGGAGCGCATTAGGTGAGTTTAGTTAACTAACTGTTAGTTTTTAAGGGGAAAATAATTGAAATCAACAATTTATTATTAAAAACCAAGGAAAAGGTATTGAATTTGTATCTATGAAACCAAAGGAAAGGAAAAGAGTTTGATTTCGGTGTAGCTTTTTACCAGAAATAAAAAAAAGCATACTTTTGGGCTTTTTAATTAAAGTTTTGAAATGTGGACATTTACATTTTACAAGCTACTTTTCTCAATCTTTCTTAAATACAATTTATAAATAGGAAAATCAATCCACAAGATTTTATTTAATTTTAAATCTTTGGACCTTATATCCATGCAATTTTCTTTAATCTCCACATTTTACTCGAATTCTTCCCGCATTAAAATTCAATATCTCCAAATATCTTGTAATTCATATCTATAAAAAGGGATCTAAAAATGTTCCTTATAATTTCGATATCTCTCCCCTTTTCCGAAGCTAATTGAATTGGCTGCTGCGCTGTCGGTGGGTCTTAGAGTTCGCCTTTGATTTGGTTTTTTACGACTATAGACTGGCTCTGCACTTGGCAGCCGGCCAGCGACTGTCGGAATATTATTAAGTGCATTTTCCTCTGGTTTTCCCCCGGCCTTTTCCACTTGAGGTGCTGCAAATCAATCAGCAGCCTCTCCCTCTTTTCGGCGCAGCCTTTCTTTCCGACTTCTTTATTTTATTTTTTGCCTGCCACAGCCGGCCGGTGAAATATTGCACAAGTTAGCCCTAGAAAGGCAATATTTGGAAATACTTAATTTAGAATTTATGGCTGGCTTTGGGGCTTTAAGTGGAGAGTAAAAAGTAACTTAAAAAGGCAGAAGGATGTTCAAAGAAAATGTATGAGGGAAGTTATTAATAAAACAGAAGACCATTAAAAATAGGGGAAATATATAAATAGGCAGCGAGAAAATATAATTAAATTACTAGTTCTATAATATTCTTTAAGACTTACATTTTTTCTTATACGGATAAACTAATAAATTATATATAATAATAATAATATAATCCCCCAAAATCCCCTACTCCCCACCTAGTGTTAATGCTCATCCCGGAATTACTCATCAATTGATTTTAGCCGGCAAGGCAAACAGCGAGTGGATCTCACGTGTTAGCCTGTTTGTTTTCCCTTTTTTTGCCTGCCAAAGGGCACTCTGGGGTTAATCAGATGCAATTTACTTCAGCCAGCTCAGAGCTTCGGAATGGCACAAGGCCCTTCCCTGTCACCCCTCCTCTCTGTTTTATGGCCAAATGGGAATGGAAATGGAAATTGAAATTAGCCCAAAATTAGACAGACATCATTGGGACAGGTTGGAACTCAAAGTTGCAATGGCTTTTCGGCTTTTCGGCTTTTCGGCTTTTTGTTTGTGTTTTGTTTTGGGCCTGGGTTTGGGCCTGGGTTTGGGTTTGGGTTTGGGTTTGGGTTTGGGTTTGGCATAGTTGCCAAAGGTTACTCCACTCGGAATTCCCACTGCAGTTCCCGTTGTCGCTCCCAATTGCTGGTTTTTAGCGCCGGCCACGAAAAAGAGAGAGGGGACAGACAGGGACATTTGTGGCCCAAAACAACTCCGTGTGGGCCTCGGCATTCTGGCCAAAGCCGAAGCCAAAGCCAAAGACGCGACCGAAGGCAACGGCAACGGCACTTGGCATTTCCAATTGTCTACGCCGTCGCCGGGCTTTTGCTTAAGCACTTAAAAAAAAATCTATATACTTAAATAAGTAATAATAGATGTGTTTTTTGTATGTTTATAAGACAGTCAGCTGAATTTATGATCATAACTGAACTATTAAAGCCATTTTAAACATATTATGATAGCCTAATTGCAGGCTTGGGACCTTGGCCAACAAATCTTATACTTTCAAGGTTTTTATTACAGAAAAAAAACAAAAAAATAACACAAATCAAAGTACAATCTCTAAGAATAAATAGTTTTATTAATTAAGCTGATTTATTACAACTATTTTCCACATTTTTTTAATGGTAATTGTCACATTAGTTGACTTGATTTAATATACTTAAGTTGTCTTGATTATTACCATTTTCTCTGGAATTTTCTTTCATAAATCTATAACACTTTAAAGAGCAAACTGTTTAAGAACTGTTTGTGGAATTGTGTTAATTAATACAGATTTATATATGTACATATAAATTACAATAATTTATAATTGAGGTAAGAAATTCCAGGCTAAGTTGTCCAGTTAATGGCTTATAGACACTCTTGGTAGCACTCACCTCAGCTGGTTAGACGCGTTTATTGCCCCGAGAGGCGTGGGTTGACGTTCCCTTTAAATATTACTTCCCACAATTATTTTCAACTCTAAAGGTTTACTGAATTATAGAGTTGCTAAGTTTTGTTCTCCGTGTGCCATTCCTGGCTCTATCTATGGGAGCTCCAGAGACTGGGTCTTGACGTTTTTGGCCAAATCGTGGTCGCAGTTAAGATAACATTTTGACTTTGGCCTGAGACTTGATGGCGAGTGCCGCATTCTTTTGTCATGGCAACAGCAACAACATCGACCAGCAACACAGCAACACAGCAACACAGCAACATAGCAACATAGCAACCAGCAACAACAACCGGCAACGGCACGACATCAACATCACCATCACCAGCGATGGAGTCGTTTCTGGCTATAAGCAAAAGTTGGGAAAAACTTTATTGCAAGGCAAAAAAAAAATCAATTGTCTGCCGTGGAGGGGAGCCGGCCGTAAATACTCGTAAATACTCATAGATACCAGTATGTGAACCTGTTTCGCGGCCTCCAAGCCAAATAGCAGCGAAAAGCCGCTGGCCAAAATGGCCAACCTGTCACTCGATGGATCCACATCCCAAACCCAAGCCGTTAGTTAGATGCGCCTGCGTCGGGACGTTGGCTTTCCTTTTGGCCAAACAGCTGGACCCTGGCTAGAGCCTCGCTGCTACAGATACAGATACTCCGCCAACCAGCAACAGTCACATGCAAAGCGCACTTTGAAAAGTTGGCCAAAATTAAATTTTGAATTTGTTTCATGTATATTATAAATTTTATAAATAATCAAGACTTTAACGACGATTCTGAAAATATCCGCCATTTGGCTATCATTTCATATTTGGTCAAATTATGTTCACAAGAAGACCTCAAATATTTGCATTTTTGAATAGACATTTTAATACCCTAATTTTTGGGACAAGTCAGAATTAAAAATAACCATAATTAAGCTAAAACAGCCTTAATTTCAATTCGGAAAGCTTTTCCATGTTAGTTTTTATTTGGTTTAATAATCTGCATATTTAGTTTGGAAAATAAGAAAAATTAATTTTTGCCCAATTTTTGATAATTTTTATGATGTAACCCCTTATCAAATTTTGAAAAATTGGCCAAAATTTATTTTCTTAGTTTTCAAAATATTTTATTGCAAACTAATTAAGATTTAAAAGGTGAATCGGGAAGTATACAGCATTTGGCTATCTTTTAATTTTTGGCCAAGTTATGCTCTCAAGAAGAGCTCAAAGATGCCCTTTTTTAATTAGCATTTTAATATCCTAATTTTTGGGACAAGTCAGAGTTAAAAATAACCATAATTAGGCCAAAACAGCCTTAATTTCAATTCGGAAAGCTTTTCTATGTTAATTTTTATGTGGTTAATTAATCTGCATATTTAGTTTAGAGATTAGAGCAAATAAATTTTTGACCAATTTTTGACAATTTTAATGATGTAACCCCTTATCGAATTTTGAAAAATTGTCCAAAATTTTATTTTTAATTTTTTTAAGTATTTTACTACTAAATAATTAGGATTTTAACGACGATTCAGAAAATACATGGCATTTGACTATCATTTCATTTTTGGCCAAATTATGCTCTCAAGGAGACCTCAAAGATACGCACAACCTTGAGACAATCTCTGGCCAGTGAATGAGTCATGCTCCATACAAGGTGCCCCCTGCCCCCTGCAACCGCGCTCACCTCTCACCCAGACAAAATGCTGAATAAGCCCACTCAATCTCGGCCATTATTGGCTCGGCTGCAACAAGAGCCGCCTTCTGATATCCCCATCTCCGCATTCCCGGCTGCATAAATATTATGGCCCGGCCAAGAGGGCTTTCTTCTTTCATTCTTCGGCTCCTTAGCCGCTTGCCAGCATCTCCTAACGGCTGTGCCACACAGACACCGAGAACACTGAGCACAAAAGCGGCCCGAAGCCCACATGGTTAGCTCTTGCGGCCCACCAGCAACATTCTTTCCCCAGTCTGCCTTTTCCATGGTGATGTTGGCTGATGGGAACGTTGGGAAAACGAAACATTGGTAACAACAGCAACCAAGCACAGTGGGCTTAACCCTACTAATTAGCGGGTTTAAATGTTATATAAAATAAATATTAAATATATTTAAATATTATATTAAACCTAGTAACTTTTATAGAAAAGCATACCCTAATCGCAGATTAGATTTTTTAAATAAAAAATAAATGGATTCATCGAGCTAGCTCACATTATTTTAAATTTATATTATACCTAAATAACCTATATTATTTACCTAAATAAATAACAACATATATAGGAAGCATACCCTAATCGCATATTAGTATTTTGAAGTAAAAAATAAATAGATTCATTGAAGAATTTTCTATTTTCACAGAATTAGTGTATGAAGTTATTATAAAATTGGAGTTAAAGAAACTTTATTAATTATTTAAAAATGTAACTAGTAGTGAATAGTAGTGAATACAAGCCTTAAATAATTTTAAATTTATAATATGCCTAAATAACATATATTATTTACCTAAATAAAATATATAAAATATATAAATTATATCATTATATATAATTAAATATTAGGTAAATAATATAATATATATATATAATAACTTAATGGAATCTATATAAATATATACATTAAATACATATTATGTATTTTTTGTAATAATGTATCAGTTTTACTCCCTACTTTACTACCAAAAATGATTTCACATCCAAATCGATCGAGTTCTAGGTGCTTTTTTGATCATCCCAGATCAAAGTCCCCTCCAAGCTTTCCCCTGTGCAATATCCATGATATTTTTGAAAAGCTATCAGCCAAATCGGCCCACTGTGAGCATGTTCCATTACCAATCCATACCACTGCACTACCACTTGAGCTTGGTGGCTCCAACTTCGATTCCAACTCCAGTATTAACCAAGATCTCAAAGCGCGCGGTTCGGTTTCATGGCTCAGCAGGCGCTTGGCCCCGCCACAAATACGAGTAATAAATAATATTAGTAAAGCAATATCATTCCATCAGCAATATCGGTTTGTGGAGAGCTGCCAATAAAGGCAATTGTAGGCTGGTAAATTGTGCAAGAGTCGTTGTCTGCCCAAGAAGCGCGTGGGAGCCGCTGTTGCGTAGATTCCAATTAAATTGCGTTGTTAATAACCCGAAATAAAAGCCAAATAACCAAAAATCGAGAGCCAGTGACCGACCGCGGGCAGTCGTCGCCTCCAGTGATACGCTCCGGTGCCTCTTCCATGCCGCAGACTCGGATACAGGGCTCGGATACAGATACAGATACAGATACAAGGCAGACGCAGCAGATACAGATACGCGCTCCAACGCCGACGCCATCGAACGAGCCGGAGCTGCTTTCATAACAAAAGACACGCCGCGGGCACAAGTGTCAATGAAACGAGCGTTTTGGCCAAGAGGCACTTCGCATTTGGCCTAGACCCGCCGCTTCGAGTGAGCCAAATAGGTACGGTAGAACATTGTAAGACGAACTATTAACTTCTAAAGATAACTATAGCTTCTAGAGAGACTACTAGGTAGGACTAACTCTAAAACTAACTAACTAAATAGCCTGTAATTTAAAGCAATTGAGAAACTTGGCCATAAAAGCTATAATTACATACCATATTACCATATACAATTAATTCAAATGTGTTTCCATAACTCAAGGGCCTCCCAATTACTTAGGCTGGCGGTTTAAGCCATAAAAGTCAGCCTGTAGAAGACAGGGCCAGAAACCCTAGCCAAGTGGTAGCCCAAAGTGGGTGATGATTTCCGCTCCTGGCTTTTGCGTAACTCGATATGCAACCGGGGGCAAGAAAAAACAACCAAAGGGCTAAGACCGAGGGCTAAGAGAGGGGCCCAAACACAATGGTCTGAAAGTGTGTCACATGCAAATGCAGGCAGCGCTTGGAAAATCTTTTGGAATTTGATGCCATAAACGTAACAATTACAGATATCAGGCACATCAAAAGCAGAGTGTGTGTGTGTGTGGTAAAATTTCGGGGCAAAGGGGAAGGAGAGAGGTGCCCCTTTTATGGCTTTGTAGCCACTTCAAGTTCAGTTGCATTTGCGGCGCGTTCAGGTTTTGGTTACGGATACGAGTACGGGTACGGGATCGGATCGGGTATGGGTATGGTATGGGGCTCCCATCTCCATCTCCATTGCCATGCATAATTCAACAGAATGTTTGCCACACAAACTACAGGCCGGCATACCATCGAGTGCAAATACAGATACAGATAACTGCTGCTACCTACTATATAGCAGCCAGCAGTCAGCAGGCAACTTCCAACTTCCAACTGCCTTCCAGCCTTCCTGCTATCTACCTGTCTGCCTCGAAAGTGCTCCTCAACCCTCCGACTCCCCCAGCCCCATCTGCAGTCTGTAGAGGCATATCCCCATCTTAACCATCGCTGATCATCATCCTCGGCTCACACACTGAACACAAAAATATATCTATATATATATATTTGCGGTGATCTTTTGGCATTATGAGTTTTTGTTAAAGTAAAACCTTGATGTTCGCAATAAATCATATTATTCTTGATGTCAGGAAATTATATGCAGTCAGTTAATTTAATTTTAAACTAGGCTTGTTTAGAAAACATACAAAGAATTTAATATAAAAGCAATTGTGCCCAATATATACAATATATATACAATATACAATATACAATATTCAATATAGAATATATATAGCCTATATACTTCATTAGCACTCGATGCTAGTTAACTTAAATTAGTTTAAATCGTAAGCTCGTTTAAGCTTAAATCTATTATAGATCTATTGCCATCAAGTTTATAACTATTTATTTCTTTTCTCTGTAAGAACTCTTGTTGTGATAGATTTTGACCATTTTTGGTAATGCAATGCTATTTGCTATTACAAATTCATGAAACTGGAACTTCAAGTTCACCTTTTATATGGCTATAATATTTAATTTAAAGTTTAAACTGTTAATTCTTTGAAATAATCAAAACAAGCCAAGTCAAAACGAAGGTTTCCCAGTAAGAACTTGTCAAAGCTAGACATTTGTCCCCTAAAATTCAAATAACCCAATGTTAAGCAATATTTAATATAATATTTTTTCTCCGTGGAAGACAGAGAACTCTCGGCATGCGGGATACACACACCGGATTCTCATCAGATGCTCGGCCGTGTGAGAATGTTGCTTATTTCTTTATTTTTTATGGTCATTACCATTACGTGGCTGGCAGCACTTGCGCCCCTCCTTGATTTTTCCGGGGCCCCCTAATGAAGCTGCCTTTCCATTTCCACTTCCATTTCCCCTTCCTATGTGGCACTTCGGATGGGCAACACCATCCATATATACCATATGCCACACTGGGTATTCCTAGGCAACCCCAAGGGTCTCTGGACTCTGTGACAAATGGCGACTTGCCGCTCAAATTGATAGGTACCGTTTTGGGGAAGTGAGGTTCGAGTGCATGTCACCGCCTCTCCAGGTGTGATTGAGATTGTCACCGCGATTGCTAGTCACTGTTGCCTGCTGAATGTTACCTGTTACCAGGTACCAGTTACCAGTTACCATTTACCAGTTGCCAGTTGCCGGCTAACTGTTGCAGCCAACTTAGCGACCGTTGCCGTTGGCAGTGGCGCGTGGGGAGTCGGCAGCAGTCACAAATGAGGCACATTTCCAGCTAAATGCAGCTACCAAAACAGGTGCGTAACCCGAGGGGGCATTCTGGGGCCTGACTTGGCGGCCCCATTTAGTGGAAACCTTATCGCCGCACGAGACAATTATGTGCTCGAAAAGGCCATCAAGTAAAGTAATGAGCACGAAAAGCGTTGACTGGCTTATTATCTAGATTTTATTCTCAAAATTTCGTGGTAAATGGGGCTGCACTCACATGTACTCGTGTCTTAGAAAGCTTTAAAAGGTCATAAAAAACACACTGTGAATGTCAAATGAAGTAATTCTTCTTAAAGAACTCACTAGATATGATAAGATGATATATATATCTCTTTATTTTAATTGCCTTTTATCATTAAAAATTTTAAACCAAGTTAAATTACTATGCTTGTACAAAAAATGTAATTGTGAATTTCAATTGAAATAATTCTTCCTAAAGAACTCACTAGATATGATAAGATAAAGATATATATCTCTCTATTTTAATGGCAATTTATCACTAAATATTTTAAGCCAAGTTAAATTACTATGTTTGTACAAAAAATGTAATTTTTCAATATTTTCAACCTGACCTAAGCTAGTTTTTTATAACTTGAAGTAATCCTTCCTAAAGAACTCACTAGATATGATAGATATAGATATATATATATCTATTTTAATGGCAATTTATATCTAAATATTTTAAACCAAGTTAAATTACTATGTTTGTACAAAAAATGTAGTTTTTCAATATTTTCAACCTGACCTCAGCTGGTTTTTTATAACTTATGAAGTCAAGTGTTTCCTATTCAAACCAAGATACTATCTTGCTTGGTTTCCAATTATATTATTGGGTAAATTTCTTTATTTATTATTTAATTTTATTATTGTGTAAATTTCTGAAATTGAAATATATTTAAAATATATCAGATTTTTCTAATAAGTAGCCGTGTTATTGTTTTAAACTCCTTACAATGCTCCTAGGGAAATGACAGCTTTACTTTTTTACTTTACTTTATTATTTGTAGAAAACGGTGGTGTCCTGAACACTCTGTTTAAGTTGCATCATAATAATAATAACAATTAAAAAATCCATAAAAGTTCCTTTAACATGAATACCCCGTAATTATTTCCCCCTTTCCCAGGCCCCTGCTAATATGTGTTGACTTTAATGTGCATGTGTATTGTGTGCAAATTCCATTTGCTGCAATTGCTGCAATGACAGGCACTTTGTCGCCTGACAATTTGTATTTAGTTTTTCTTTTTTTATTTCTTGTTGGAGTACGAAATATCCGGCACTGCCGCCTGCGGAGTTTCGCTGAATTGAGTTGTGCAAAGTACTCGCATTGTTTTGATTTCGGTGGATCTCTTCGGGCCCGATTTTTGCATTCATATTCATGGTACAAACCACACATAAAGTTGGCGTGCGAAAAACTCACAGAAACTCACAGAGCTGCGGAATTTAGCTGTGTGGGATTTCGAATTTGGGAAAGTGTATTTTGCGTTTTATTGTTGGGACATAATGTAAAGCTTAATTGGTTTTTTGTTTGGAAACCGTCGAGTTGACATGGCTTGAACTTTGGGCTTGTTTTGGGCGGTATCAGTAGTTACAACAATTGGGGCATCTTACTCTTGTATTTAATTAATAAAAAAGATACTTAATTGGATAATTGAAAGCAGCTTTAATATATTATTATATTTTCTCGTGATTCAAGCGATTTGTTTATCAGTTTTGAAAGAGATTTAAACACAATTATATATTTAATTAAAAGAAGTTAGCTAGAAAGGCGTAAAAGGCTTTTTAATTCCATAATAAATTTTTAGATTACTATTTTTAAATAAAGAAAATCATTCCTTAAATTTAAGGCTATTTTTCTCAGCCTGCAAAAACTGTTGTAAAGATTTGACTCTACTTTATGTAATTAAATTAACCAAAGACTCCCTTATTATACTTATTTTTAATGGAATCATATAGGTAAAATTTAAAATTATAACTATAAATTGGTTCCAAACAATCCGAAACTATTCACATCACTCTGAAAGCAAATACTATTAAATTATCTCAGCCTCCAAAAGGCAATCAAAAGCGTCTCAGAATTTAATTATAATTAAAATGAAAAAGTGCTGAGAACCCTCAGAGGTGCCGACAGAGCCAGAAGAGTAGAAAACAAACCCAGCTAACTGTGAAAATAGAAGGGGACTCCGGCGAAACAATAAAAGATACAACATATTTGTGTACTTTCATCGCCGCTCCAGATGAGAAGAATATTGTTCACGCTCCGCATTATTCACAGTCCATTTCGTGGGATTCGCGATCATAAACAAAGTTGGCGAATTCAAATTCAGATTCAGATTCAGGTATATTCAAATTAAGGCCGCTGGGCCAGTTCCCGGGGGGCAATTACTTACTCTTGCTTTCTTGGCCAGCTGAACTTGGCCAATTAAGTGCGGGTAGGAAGGTATATTCCGTGAGATGCTCGGCGTCTCTGTCGTAAGGGAAACCACTAACCGAAATATCGTTATAATTGCAGCCATTAGGCCCAGATCCATTAGCCATTAACCTTTGGTATTCGTCTGGGGTCGGTTTCGGTCCCGGTCTCGGTCTCGGTTTCGGTTACAACCGTAAATAATCGAATGCGCTAACAACAACAGACTATTGGCTTCTCTCCTTTTGTCTGCGTTTTTCAACAGCTTGTTTAAATTATGCCGTACAATTTTTGAACATTGTGCGCATGTGTACGCGCAGCTTCCCCCCTCGTCTTTCCCCCCCTTTCCCAATTTGGGTGACTGCTGCAACACGCAACGCGCAACAGTTGACTTTCACCAGCTGAGAGGCACCTGGATTTATGCCCAGCATTCATGTCGTGCAGGTTAGAGCCGCCACCTGTCCCGTGCCTCCCATCACCCAATACCCCCCATCCCCCTTAATTGCTCATTGACAACTGCCGGCTGGCTGGAGGAGCTCCATTCCTTCGGGTCGGGCCCTAATCAATGGCATTTCGCTTTCATTGCGACCGCGTTAATTGAAGCTGGCTAAATAATTGCAAAACTCACCCCTGTTGCTGGTCTACACTCAGCATATTTTAAGGCTTATTCTTGCAAATTTATTTCCTAGAAATAAGAATAAGATTTAAATTCAATTTGTATAATTTTTGTAATTTGAGTTGTGTAAGGTATTGTAAGTTATAAACATTGTAGTATAATTCCACCTAAAAAACAGGTGAGAAAATCAATAAGTTATAATGGAAATACAAAAATGTATTACAAGAGCTATAAGTAATCGAAGTTGTCGATGCCAAAATCGATTTTAAATCGATTAACATTTCTTCTTATTTTCTATTTCTTTATGAACATAATAATCTCTTTAATAAAATTGCTCAAGGAGATATAAAGCTGTAGAAATGAAGGAATGATTATATATATATATATATTATATTATATTATTATATATATTATATATTCGGTCTAGAAATTTAAAGCGATACATAGCCAAAAGCTCATAAGGGGTCAAGGCACATTTACAGCTTAAATTTCACTAGAATTCCCAACTGGTTATAGCCACGAACTGGTGGTAACAGTGCTGGGTTCTTTTTAAAATTTTAAAAATTTTAAAAAATTAAATAATGATTAATTGATTTGGTTTAAAAATTTTTCTCTTGAATATTTTTCTATAAAAAGAAGCAGCTAAAATTATGCTTAGATTATTTCAATTATTTATAATTTATTTTTTTTTTACAAAGAGATTCAAAAGATTTTCCTAAAAAGTATTCCTTGCTTAAGTGACTCACCTAAAATTGGCTGAGTGTAATGGGGTCGCCCTATGCCTGGATTACTCTACAAAGGTCTCCACGGCACTCAGCTGTTTGGTGGTCTGCGCATGTCCCGATTGTGTCATTGTGTCATTCTCGCAGAGCAACAACATGGAGCACTAGCACTGCGGCGAGCCAAGTTCCCGAATTCGATTTGTCAGAAGATTGGATGATGTCGGAGGCGAGCTCCGCCAGCAAATCCCCGCCCAGCGGAGTGCGGCGAGTGCGTACGGATCTGAAGACCTCGGAGAATCGATTCCTGGGAGGTGCTGGTGGGGGTCACCCACGGACCAGCTCGCCGATGACCATCAAGCAGCGGCATCTCCACTACTACCTGGCCAGCAGTGCGCCCCAGGCCAGGGAAACATATCACAGGCACTGGCGGATACCATTACTTGATATATACTTACTAATTATTATTATTAATTTAATTAATTGCATCATTTTCTTGTTTAATTGCAGCGCCCAACTGCCCGCCCGTGCCACCAGACTGCTGAACCGGTCGCGTCTCCAGGACCAACAGCTCACCGGTTTGCGGTCCACGCAGAGCGGCGGAGCTTCGGCGGCCGCTGCAGTCCGCAAGAGGAGCACGGCCAACTCACGGGCCTCCACCGCCTCGTCCACGGCCAGTCTGCCGCGGCAGCGTCACCTGCAGCAGCAGCACCTGGCACAGGCAGGAGCCGGCGGAGGAGCAGGACCTAACCAGAGGTGCGGAGGCGAGCTGCACAGCTCGTCGGACGACCTGATGCTGTATGACAAGTCCTTCCGCAACGCCATGCTCCAGGATGTGCTGCAGTTCAAGAAGCAGCTGCTGCGACTGCGTCGCATACTCCAGGAGGTGAGTGGGTATTCCAGGGTATTCCAGGCATAAAAATTCCAAATAAATTGATTTTTTATTACCTAATTAAGTAAAGTAATTATTTTGTAGTATCCTTATAATTATAGCTCTCTTTCATTACATTTCCATGACACACCCATCAAACTCACACTCACCTTTCACTTGCACAACTCCTAGGAGCCAGATTATAATTTAAGCCCGGTACGTCTTCTTGGGTTTTTTCTATTTATTTTCACCTGCCCAGAGGCATCTTAGTGCCAGATTGATGAATGGAAAGTAACCTATTGGCTTTCGTTATTTTTACTTAGACGGAAACGCTCAATCCTTTCGAGAACGACAATGTCCAGCTGTTCGCCGCCTGCGGCTTGGACAGCAAACAGCTGAATGACATCGATCTGGCCAGCTTGACCTCGTCCACGACGGAGGATCCGCTCCAGGAGCTAACGGATCTACGTAGACAGGTGGTTTACCTTCAGGTATTTGCACGTTTTTTGCATTTCGTTTGCTCGTTAAGCCGGGAGAACCAAAGAAACTGGGTCACAAACCGATCTATTCAATATGATTTGGATTCGAAGCAGGACAAGACATTTTTACTCTCGCTGTTGTTCTTAAATGTCCGTTAGAGATACTTGGACTCTATATACTATATATCCAAGAAGCATGCGACATATGCGAATACGATATCTATGCTTAATGTACATCTTCTATCTTTGAAAACAACATGTACTTTGTTTCTGCCTTAGTTTTGTTTTAAAGTGTAATATGATTCCAGTTAATTTTGCACTTTTATACACAAATCCAACCTTACACACTTTAAATAAGTATACATAAACTATAATTATATCATTAGCTGTTGTGTACAAAAATGCTTTGATTAAAAGTTAAAAGTTTAAGTTAAAAAATCCGAATTAATCAAAGCATGACTGTCGTTAAAAACAAAAACAAGCCAAGATAGCCCGCCTAGATACTTACTCCGTATACTGTACAGATACATAGATATGATTTTCACACTCTCTGGCTTAGATATAACCACTAGTGACCTTTCATGCCTCGCTCCACAAGAGTGAACTGACATTTACTGATCTCTGCTCTTCAATCCCACTCCTCCGACTACTCCGACTCCTCCGACTCCTCCGACTCCTCCGACTCCTCCGACTACTCCGACTCCTCCTCCGACAGGGTCAAGTGGACGATCGTGATCGCACCATCCGCCTGCAGCGCGATCTCATCGAGCAACTGGAGGCGGAGAAGCGGCAAAAGGCGCTGGCCAACGGCACCTCCAGCGATCCACCCGGCAAGGAGCTCATCAGCATGGCCACCCAAACGGAGCGGGTAAGTGCGGGCCAGCATATATCCCACTGATTATTCCGTTAATGATATGTGTGTGCACAACATTGACTAACCGAAAAAAAAGTAAAATATCTATCGACTATTTCAATTCCAATTTCGATTCCACTTTCACAGACACGACCACTTGCCATTGGTGCGGAGGGTTTGTCCAGGTAGGCAGACTTTCATGTTGTTTCTATTTCGATTTCGATTTCGATTTCGACTTCGACTTCGGCCATCTACCCCATACGATTTTCTGTATTTTTTTATTTGCTTGCTTTTTGTTTTTGTTTTTGGATTTGTGTAATACTCGTAATTTTGGGGGCTTTTCATCAACCGCAGCTGTGCGGCCGCAAACTAACAAAACTAAGACAAAACGATGCCGCCGCCTGTTGCTGCTAGTTTATGCTTGTTACACAGAGAAAAAATATGTTATTTGAGGGCTATTAAGTTGTTTCAAAACAAGCTTTGATCTTCGACTAGTGTCGAAGAAAAATTAGTTGTCTAGGAAGTATTATAAGTTCATTTATTTTACTTGGTTTGTTCAAGCCAGTTTGTGTAATAATAAAATAATCTTAATAGAGTTACAGTAATATTTACTTAAATATTGTTTAAACTAATTTAAATGAATTTTATTACTTAACAAAAATAACTTTTAAAATATATAGTAAGCCTCATCACCTCTGTGGCATATTTTTTCAATATATTATGTTGTAAACTTTATAGAAGGAAATCTATTGAGATATTTAATTACTAATATAATTATATATGGATATCCACTAAATACTTAAATGTTTCTTGCAACTTGCTAAATTTTTAAAGTTGCTGAATTATTTAATTATAAATTTGATTTCATATAATATTTTAATTCAATAGATTATCCTTAATTTATTTAAAAACTATGCGGAAATTTTATAAAGATTGGATAATACATTTACGTTAAAACCGATTTTTTTAAATGATAAAAATCAATAAAATAGATTAAAAATTTAATTAAAAACAGGAGAATATAAATAATTTGTAAGTTATAAATTATAATGTAGAAATATAATTTTTCTCTGTGTAATCTCTGTTGCAAGTGACTGTTGGCCCGCCAGTGGCTGCTGCTATTTGCGGCTGGAATCGGTTTCAGCTTCAGGCTTCACGCTCCGCTGGCATGCAAATCAGTTGGCCACTTTTTGCCGGCTCTTGACGCTAATGGCGGCCAATTGCAATTGGAGCAGTCTAATTAGGGCCGATTCTGCAGTAGCTCTAGAGTTGGGAGCTGAAAGCTGAAAGCTGTTGGCCGTTAGCTGAAATCTGCAGCGAATCTATCAGCAGCAGGAGGCGACTAACAATAGACTCGATCCCCGATCTTTCTCCCCCGATTAACCCATCTCTGGATTTCTCTCTTCCCCGCACACAATACACACACTCTGCCATAATGCTCCCATGGAATATATACACCCTGCTTCCTTATCTCTAACAATCTCTGGCATATTTAGACTACAATTTGGGGAGCAACAGGTACTATTTTGTGATTTCATCCTAGCCATCATTGTGCTCTGTGCCATCAACCTTATTTGTATACTACACCTAAGCTATAACTGTATGGATAACTGCAACTCGTGCACCTGAGAAACTAACTAAGCTCCACTAAAGCATTTACTAACCAACTCAAACTCAAACCCAATTGAAACATACCTAAGCTTTAATATACCTAAGATAACTTAACTAACTAACTATGATTTAAGATTGTTATTAATTTGTCACTGAAAATTTAACACTGTTTGTGAAACGTTTTAATTGCATGCGGCAATTAAATAGAGTCCCAAGGTAATGCAAACTAAAAATAACCCAGAACTTGGCGAGAAGATGGGAAGGGGGCACAGAAATCTGAATACTTAATTGAGTTTATAAATCATAAGACCTAGTTTCATTAGGTGACAACATTTACTTGGGGTTCTTGGAATATTAACATAAAAATAATTAAAGTTAAAGCTTCCTAAAAAGTAAAGAGCGTGTTTTTACTTATTTCTTCCATATATATTTATTGAAAGAATTAACAAATTTATTTATTATGGCTCTCTTTTATAAATTGTAAATTGAAAATGTGAAAATAAAATTTTTATAGAGAGTCGAAAATATTAAAGTATTCTTAAAAATGTGATTGATTTTATATATTTCATCAGCTTCAGCTCATATCAATAGATATTTATATGAGGACTATTTTCCCATCTTCTCGGCCAAATGTAGATATCTTTAATGGCATGTGGGAGAGGCTAACGTTTTTTAAATAAAATTAAATATACATTTTGTTGCAAGACCCCACTAATTGCATTATCTCTGTTCGCAGAAGTAAGCCCGAATATACCAGTTATACCACGCACTTTCCGACGCTCCACTTGCACGACTCCACGCTGGCAGCCACCACGATAATCCGGCACCACCAGAGCAACCACAGCAACCAGAGCAACCAGAGCAGCAGCCAGCAGGGGGAGCGGGAGCGCGAGAAGTCCCAGTCCAGTTGCCCAGCCCTTAGCCAGACCCGCCGGCACACCATCATCTCCACCACGCTGACCAACTACAACCAGCAACTGGCCGCAGCCACCTTCCCAGACACGCCGCCCCGACGCTCCTCCATTGGCTGGGACTCCACGGCCCCGAGTACGGCTTCCTATAAGCCCGTAAGGATAACGCTGATTGGGGAACCGCTGCCGCTGCCGCTGCAGAGTAACAAGTGCTCCACGGGATCGCTGTCCTCGCTGTCCTGCTCCTCCACATCATCGCTGTCGCCGCAGGCCCAGAACGGGGTCAAGTTGAGATACCCCAATGGGTGCCAAAGCAAGCCAAGTGCGCATTATCAGCCGTTGTACAACAGCAACAAGATGACAAACCCAACCGTAACTATAGTCTGATTTGGATACACCAGTCTCTCCTCCAGTTTTTAAACACCAACAACGTCTAGCGATCTGGCAGTCGCAAGTCTCTTCTGGGAAAGCTCTAGAAAACAGCTAAAGAAATCCATATAATTGTGAAATAGACCTAGTACAAGTTATTAACTAGCCTAAGCGAAGTACAGAAATATATTTGCATCTTAGCCAAGAGCTCTTAGTAAAATATTTGCATGTAAGAGGATTGTACTTAAAATATCTCCATACATCTAAAATATCCATTGCTTCAATATAAACTTAAACAACATTTAGCTCTTCTTTTGGCCTCCAATAGTATTTTGCTAGCCAGATATATAATATCGCCCATCTGAGCCTCCAAACTAATGGAAAAAACCAAGCACAAATCTTATTACTGTGCGAATAGTGGAATATTCTATATAAATATATGTATGTGTAACTTTAAATAGAATTAATGGACTTACCAACTTTTTGATTGTTAAATTGTTTCACCTAAGTTTTAGTCTAAGTTAGAGAGTTCTTTTGGTTTAATTTTCCTGTAATTTGTACTATATATATGAGCTATGATATATGTCTAAACCGAGAGTAGCAGCGAAGAGGTAACAATAATAAACGCAAGACATCTTCTATTTTTTTCTCCAAGAGCACAATAATCGTCAAGTAATTAACCAATATTATATAACTTATACTCTGTATGTAAACCACTATTAAAGAGTTATAGAAGTACCTATCGATAGAGAAATATAAACAAGGGACTTTGTGTTTGACTTGGCGGCAGCCGGCACTTGTCAGCTGTTGACTGGCCGGCCCCTGGTAAAGATCCCCTGGTGACGCCCTAAAACCGGCTTGGTCCCCCGGCCATGTCACCTGTTTACAAACTGGATTTGCAATTCCATTCCATTCGCATTCGCAATCCGTGCTCGTTCGCGGATACCCAGTCGAGGCCCAGCTCTGGAGGAGGAATGTTGCCAACTGCCAAGTGGATTCTGCCGCTGATTCTCTGGGGAATTCCCGTCCTGGCTGCCGCAGATCTCTGCCAGCCGGTAGGATGGCGCAGCTTTGAGTGCAATGAGGTGGCCTCTTTGCAGGATCTAGTGGATTTGGGGGCAGAGAACTGGCATAAGCTCAGCATCCGGAATGAGCAAACCGAACTGGAGGTGGGATCAGGTGAGGTCAACAAAATAAACGTGGTGCCCTGCTCCAATCCCGAATGGTTTTCTATTGAAATATATTCAGAGAAATGTAACACAATGAATCTAATAATCATCAGGCGGCAATGCTGATCACCTGGGCAACCTAGTAGAGCTGGACATAACTGAAGCAGTTCCCATAAATCTCCATAGCAGTGGCTTCTCCATTCTGCCCAATCTGCGGTCTCTAAACCTGAGCAGTTGTGGTCCCTCCAATATCGAGGGAAACCACTTTGCGGCTGAGTCAGCTCTCCAGCGGCTCGACTTCAGTCACAATCAATTGGAGATTCTTGACCGAACCTTTTTTGGCAATCTGCGGAAATTGATTTATGCTAATTTCTCGCACAATGCCCTGGCCGAATGCGATCTGCCCCACATGCCGCTACTCAATCGCCTGGAACTGGGTCACAATCGGCTGGTCAATGCCACCTTTGGTTTGTGTCCGCAGCTGCAGGAACTGATCCTAAATGATAACCAGCTGGCACAGGTGAGTCAGCAGGGAACTGTGAAAAAATTAATCAGAGAGATATAAGTCCACAGAAAAATAGTGCAAATCTTTCAACAGTATAAGGCTCTTACATAAATTACAAAATGTGGTTTCAAACATTTCATTAAATTCTTTTAGAAAACTTTTTAAACCTATTTCGAAATCCTAGTGATTTCTGTATCAAGCCTTATATAAGAAAACCAATAATATAAAAATTAAATTTAAATACGAAGGAAATGGTATAAAATAATTTTTGTGTAAAAAACAGACTTTCAGAGATACCACATAAAGCACCATAGATTTAAATTCACCTAAAAATGTATCTAAAACTATGCAAAGAGATATTCTATATTCCTGCTAGTTTAATTAATTTATTTTGTAAGGACTAACAATTTGTAGCATACTGAGACTGTAGGTTTATCCAGATTATTTTGTATTTTTTCTTTGTTTAGAATTTATCAGAATCATCGGTTCGATCGCTTAGATCAGCTTAGCTTTAGCTTTGATCTGGCCAGTTGACCGTAACGAACTTTAATGCCCAGTGTTTGCTTTTAGCTGGATATACTTTACGGATGTTTAATTGATCATGATGATCTTTGTGGCTGCTCACAGATCAATATTGTTTGTTTACTTAAAGAGCAACAGTTTTCAGTGAAAAAGCTTTTTACGAGGATGTGAGAATTGATTCTAAATTTAAAATCCCTATCAGCCGAAAGAAAACAAATTGTTCTGAAAGACTAAACACTTTAACCAAAATTAAAACAATAGGAACTGATCATTATTATTTACTATTGCTACTTATAATATTTAAAATTCTTTATATATACCCAGTTGGACGTCAACGCTTTTCGTGGGCTCCACGGTCTGTTGGAGCTGGAGCTCAGTGGCAACAAGTTGACCTCCATTGGCCAGGAAACCTTTCAGCCGCTCAGCAAGCTGCGGATACTGAACCTCTCACGGAACACACTCAGTGCACTGCGTCCCAATGTGTTCGGGGCTGTTCAGAACTTTGTGCTACATCTGCAGCAGTTGGATCTGTCCGGGAATCGCATCCGCCTGCTGTTCGATAACCAGTTCCGGGTGCTGGCCAGGCTGCAGGTACTGGATGTGTCCAGGAACAGCATAGCCAGCCTGAGTCCGGGTCATTTTGTGGGGCTGGGAGCGCTGCGCAAGCTGTATTTGCAGAACAACGACATACTGGAGATCCAACCAGGAACCTTTTCGGCTCTGGTTAATCTGGATACGCTGGATTTGTCCTACAACAGCCTGGAGTTCCTCGAAGATCAGATCTTCGGGAACAATACCTTGTCGCGCATGCGCAAGCTCAACCTGAATGCCAATCATCTGAAGAGACTGCATCCGCTGGCCTTCTCTTCTATGCCATTTCTGGAGTATCTCTCTCTGGGACACAACGAACTGAAATCCTTGGATGTGCGAATGTTTGCTCCTATGCGGCACCTGCAGAAGCTACATCTGGGCCATAATCTGCTGGAAGAGATCGGTCTCGATGTGCTGGAGAGCCTGAGCAGTGTGACAGAGGCCCTGGTGGATAACAACCGCCTGACCTTTCTAGCCAAGGTGAACGTGAGCTTCCCAAACCTGAAGCGCGTGGCGATCGAAGGCAATCCCTGGCAATGTCCCTGCTTCGTGAAGCTCCAACTCTGGCTGGCCACCCGAAACGTAACCTATTTGCGCGAGAACACGGGCTACTACAAGGGAGAACGGCCCCTGTGCATTGTGACCACAGTGGATTATTGCATCCAGAATCTGCAGACTGTCCGCAATCTGAATATTCTCGGGTATTTCCAGGGGGAGCAAGTCCAGGCCGATGTCTTCGATGAAGACGCGAGTGCAGCTCAAGACTGATACATGTTTTTCCATTATACTTTATCAATAAATTGTTTTAAAGTTTCATTTCTTGTAGCCTTTGTAACTAGGTTTCCGGTCTTAAACCGCCTAAAAGATACCCGATTTTATCAACTTTCTCACCACCAGCCCTAGGTTATGCTGTAACCGAAAAGAGTCTGCATAAACATCAATAAACTCGCTTAAATTTAAATGGAAACATTTTAAATAGAACGCAAACAATTTAACATAAAATAAAAGTTTTCTGACACAGATACTTTGAAGATATATTGGATCGATTTTCATCTTGCGGGCGTTATAATCATGTTTCCTGCGTCTCGATTAGGGTTTTAATTTACAATATTTATCAACTAAAACTCGAGTCGGTTTAAGCGGACTTGACGCGCAGGGCCAAAGCGCTCAGATCGGCGATGCACTTGTTAAGGGTCTCCTTCTCCTGCTGAGGCGAGATGCTAGCAAGCACATTCGTGGTGATCCAGTTGACCATGTGCTTCTGGTTGAGGCGACGCTCGACGTGGCGGCACTCCACCTGGTAGTCCAGACGACGCTTCACCTCCGAGTATACATTCATGGCGCGCTCACGGAAAGCGGCCTCCAGCTGCAAGGCAATGTTCTCCTTCTTGGCCTCCATCAGCAGCAGGGCGCCATCGGCGCGCCACTGCTCCTTCTTCTCGGCCTCGATGGCATCGGAGAGGACCTTCAGCTCAGCCTCGCGGCCCTCCTTCCATTCGGACTCGATTTTCTGGGAAATTTCAGAATTTTGTTATATGGAAATCCTTTTAATAAGACTCGACAACACTCACATCGATCTCTCCATCAGCCCACTTGGCGATGAGGGGGCCGAGCTTCTTCACGGCGATGACGGCCATGATGCCGAGGGACAGACCGCTGTAGTACTCGTGCTCCATGACATAGATCTCCTTGGAGCAGAGATAGGTGATCAGACCGACACCGAAGGTGTAGGGTCCAGTGACACCCGTCTTGTTGTAGAAGAACTGGAACCACTCTTCGGGCAGGAAGCCCAAACGCACCTTGCCGGGATGCTCAGGGCGCTGGCGGCGCTCGATAGCTCCGGACTGAGAGGCAGCAGCCGCAGCCGACCGGGTGGCGGCCACGGTCAAAGGGCGCTGGGCTGTAAAATAAATCTGGATTAGTATCTCGTTCTTAGACTAACCTCCATTTAGCTCATTCTTGTGCTTTTGCAAAAATTATTATGCTTTTTTGACACCGACGGGTGATTACATAAACCACGATGGCCGGACGACAACTTTGCAATGCCGTAACATTTTTCACGGTCAATTTGGGGCAGAGTATTGCCTGCCCGTGACTTTATCTAAGCTGCTTGAGTGTTTCCGCTGGTTTGGCATGGTTTTTGGCATTTACCTGTTAGAAGAGCGGCTCTCGAGAACATTTTTTCCAGGCAGTTGCGACGAATTTATGCTACTAAAAATTGCCCCAAAAATCGCATCCAGTTCACAATAGTAATCAGCGAATGACAGGCTGGCCGAGGGTTGCCAGATCATTGGAAAGTTTGTGCTTTACAGCACTGCCACATTTCAACATTGGCCAGTGCGCGGTATTTTCAGTTTAATTTTATTTTTAATTTTTATTTCGTATTTCATGAATAATTTATTTTGAGAACACATCCCACTTTTGGCCCTAATAGAAAATTAATGCAAATTTATAAACGTCTGACATGGCTAAAATTGTTTATATTAAGCTTAGCTTTAATGTTGTAAATAAATATATATATATATATATATATATATAATTAAGTAATTGAAAAACTACTTTTTCAGTTCTTAATTTTTCCATAGATTTCTCCAAATAAAACAAATACGAAATTAGAAATGAAGAGACAGCTTCTCACAAGATTTAAAATATAATTAAAAATTCACAACTTTTCTAACTTTATAAGTTTTTTTTTTTATTATTTTTAAAAATATTACAATTTGCTAGATAAATTGTGCCTAAAAGTAATCAGAATTAGCTGCGAAAAAACAATATATGCATTAAAATACTTTTACAAAATACTATATAGAAACAGCGAACAGAGTTTGGTTTTCAAAATGGTTTTTTGTGAAAGTTTTGGGGGCTTTAGATCGCAATTAATTCGTTCTCTCAGTTCAAAAGCTATGTATTTACGTGCAGATTTCATAAATTAAGCATTATAAAGCATGAGCATCTTTGTTGTTGGCTAAACTAAATAAATGACTGTCTTGTGCGTGGAACTTAAAACGTAAAACGTAAAAAATAAACATTCAAAAATAGGAAAAAAGAAATTCAAACAAAAAAATAAACATTATAGGACTATATACAGCAGTGAACGAACAGATATAGGAGGTATCTTCTTTAAAACGTAATAATACACTTATCCGAGCTATATGTTACAACTTTCAACTTATGCTTTCTCCGTGTTGTTCTTTGCTAGATCTCTTTCTCTTTTCGTATAAAAACTTAATGATTCTCTGCGGTTATGTGTTGTTGCCTAACATTTATAATGAAGGTGTGTCTGTGTGTAGGGTGAGTGAACATATAAATGTTTTTGTGTGTTTGTTTGTTTATGCTCAACAGAATGACATAATGCCATCATGACTCGGAAGGATGCAAAGGCAAAGGCGTCCCCGTGGTTCACTCGATAAAGTTGAAGCGCGTGAGGAGCTTGTGGTAGAACCAACGCACCACCTGCTGAACGCGACCCGCCACCCAAGAGCACAGGCTGCTCGTGTGCCGCATCTTGGAGGCATAGTGTTTAATGTGATCTGTGCGGTTGGAGAGACAGAGAGAGTTAAGAGGGCAACCAAAAGTATAGCGAAATCATAAAAACGAAAGCGAAACAAGCTAGCCAGTTGTGGTATTTTGCAAAAGGATATAATAGTGTCCAGGGTGGATGGCCGCCATTAATGTAGTTCACATAGGTGAAGCCATCCTTGCCCTTGCCCCTGATGTTGTAGTAGTAGGGCAGGAACGAGTGTAGCGTGAATCTGGAACACAAACGGATGGTTAATAGACCAATGTCACGCACACCAGCCAGAATACGAATACCTTCTCTTCTCGTAGAAAAATATGGCAGGTTGATTCGTGGTCAGCGTGTGCAGGAAGATCGCCTTCACCGAATGTCGTTCGGCCGTCGTCAAATGGTTCATAAGAGCGTCCAGCAGCAGCGATCCGATCCCGTTGCGACGGTGGGAGCGATGAACGCCCAGCGACAGAATATAGCCAACGTCGGCGGTGCGGCCCATCGAGTCCGGCAGAATGCCCTTGTCCTGCATGGGAAAACCGCTCAGCCTGGTGTACAATTCATCACTATCACTCATATTGGCTATTACCTCCTTGTTGACATTTCTATAGGGTTTGATTTCGGCAACGATTAAACCAATTATGGCCAGATTATATACAGCCGCCAGCGCAAAGAAGCGCGTGCTTGAGGTAATATCCTCATACCATGAGAGTGGATAGTCGATTGGAAACCATTCTTGGCAAAGTTGGCGCACCTGTGGGTGTGTGAGAGAGAAAAGGGATACCGAATCACAGGGAGATGGCAATCAATGGCAGAGCAACCACAACTCACCTCTGTCAGGTCGTCGGGCACCAGGAACCGGAGCTGCACATCGTTAATGGAGCACAGCGGTACGTGATCGCAGTCGACGCGTGTACTATCGCTACTGCTCGGCGGCGCACTGTGTTTGTTGTAGCTACATAATTAACAAGAAGGAGCCGCCGCAAATGGTTATGTTTCATGATCTACGTATTAGTATGGTCTTATTTGGGTTTTGGGTTTCGGTTTCCACTTGCATAATAAGCGGCGACGCGGCGGCGCCGTCAATAGATAAACAAAGCAAAAGCACACCATTGCTCACCACTCACTACCGACAGCGGCCGCCGCAAACAGCCGGGGGAATCCGTGTAGGCAGCCAGCCCCCTGATAACCATATACTCACAGTGTGAATTGCGCCATCCTATTGTTCGGGGGGGTGCTGTTGCCGTAGCCGGTGCGGGTGCTCCTCCACTTCTGCTGCTGCTGCTGCTGCTGCCACTGCCGATCCCACTGCTGCTGCTTTGTCCAATTAGAGCAATTATGTCCATTTATTGCAGCCGCCACCGCCTAAACAGGGTTAAGCGCGGAATCTTATGTCAAAGGGAGAGCCCTCCTCCGGATAGGCCTTTGGCTTCGGACTGCTACGGTGCGTGTTTTCGGGTGTGCGCTCTCAATTGGCTTCAATTAAATTTTACATTCGTCGCCCGCGGGCGGACAGGGCGACAAAGGCGGGGATCGGATCGGGATTGGATCGCAACCACTTGCTCGGGGGGGAACAGGCACGGTGTGAATGAATCTCGGCGGGGCTCAGTGGCCGCTGGGAAAGGCGTCCGTCGTCCGGATAGTCCGTTACAACGCTGGCCAAGTGGTGCTGCTCCGCTGGTGTGGCATGCCGATGCTGTGCTGCCCGCTGCTTACAAGTTGCATTGCCCGAAATGATGCCTCATTTTCCAATTTTAAATTCGCCAAAAAGAATTAATGAAAACAAATCAGCACAGTGTGACCGTGGCGGCGCAGAGCCAAAATGCCACCAGAAGCAGAAATCACTAAATTAAGCTTTACTTTACAAAAAGAAATAAACAATTAAAAAAAGCCTTCTTTAATTAATTTTTATTCAATTTTTTTTTCTAATCTTAGCAAATTACTGATACGCATTGGGAAAACATAATTAAATCAGTGTCGCTAACACTTTCAACTTTTTGTGTACTGTGTAGAATTTTATGTACTTATTAGAATTGAAACTACATATCTTTCCTGACTTTTCTTTCAACTTTTCAACTTTAATTATTAAATTTTTTTTTCATCTATAGTTTAAATTATTACTCAGATTATTTTCAGTACAAATTTACGATTTTTGCAGAAATTGTACTTTGCTTAGAGCTTCTTGAGAAGATTTATCATTCGATTTAAAAAAACCCTTATTTTACATTTTAATTCTTGATTGGTCTTTAATATTTAACATATTTATTTTTACAACAAAATTTCATCCTTAAACATAAGCTTTAGCTTTTTTAGAACCTCCTTGTCTGTCCCACCGCTTGGGAAGTGCTTGGCGCAGGTGCTGAAGGCTTGCTGGGATCCTCTAGCACCCTGACCACCATAGAGGATTTTGGACCCGTGCACCAGGTAATACCGTTTTCGTCCACAACGAACGTCTCCAGTGTCACCTGAAAGTGACCACCACTGGAGATGGGAAGCAGGAAACTGCCGGAGAGGAAATCGCGCTGCGGCTTTACAATCTGATTGAGAGTCACCGTGTCGTTGGCTCCCGGCTTGAGCAGCTGCTCTTGGGTGGATCTCGGCGGTGGGGTAATCAGCTGCGACGTAAGGCTCAGCTGGACGGAGTCGACGCGCCGGAAATGCTTCTGCTGCTTGCTAAAATGCTGCAGTACGCCCTCCACCTTGATGACAAGATTACTACCCGACTGAACATTCACCGGCTCGGTGGCGCTCCTGGGCTGTGGACTCACGGACAGCTTGATTTGCGTGGACTGCAGGATCTGGAAGAAGTACCGCGGCAGGCAGAGCGGCGTCTTGGTGATGATTTCGATTTGTGCTATAATAACATCTAAATGCCGGTTGCTGATGGTCTTGGCATTCGCCGGCTCCTGCGGAAGGTTCTGCTGCATCTGCTCCATGCGCTGGCAACTGGCGGCAAAGTACCGCGTCTCCGGGTGATCCCCGGTGGTAAGAAAAACGGGCGGTTCTGGAGGAGTTGCGTAGCAGATGGACTCGATGATGTGCGCAAAAAGAGCACATTGGAACTCGGCCACCTGCAGAAACTCCAAAGTCACATGATCAGCATCGAAGGAGGATTTGTAGAGCCTGGCATACGACTCCTCGCAGGTCTTTAGCGTCTTGACGAGCTTGCGCAACTGATTGGTAACATGTCCGAACTTCTGCAGGTAATCCCGCGAATTCTGAGCTAGACTTCCAGCGATCGCAGGCGGTGGCACAATCACCTGGGCATTCTTCACAGTTACCGCCAGGAGCAAGGTTTGCAGGAACTGCGCCCGTATCTTCAGATATTCCAGCTGAAAGGTGCATGGATGCTGGGGCGAGGAGCAAGCTCGCAGGCTAGCCAGAGCCTGCTGGTACAAATTGCTGGCAGTCTCCAATCGCTTCATCAGTGGCATCAAGCTCTCTGGTGGTGCCTGCGGTGTGTAGTTGTCCCGCATGACGATGTAGTCCAGTCCATAATTGAGGATACACTCCGCCTGCGAGATCTGGGACAGTGCCACGAGGAAGTAATGCATGTGATCGATGATCACCATCTGGGAGATCTTTGAGTATATGTGTGCAGCCACATAGTGATGGCCATAACGGCTGGCCGTGCGTGCAATCCTATACAGCGTCCAACAGTTCAACCTGGCCACACACTTCTCAAAGATCTGTGCCACCTTTTGCGGCAGAAAACAACCCATGGTTGTTTGGAGTACCAAAGCACTGAGGATCTCCACGGTCTTTAACTGCTGCTCGCAGTTCTCCTGGTTATCAATGATGCTGTTCAACTTGTGTAGGATGAGCGGCAGACGGGCCAGCATGGGGTTCACCTGGAAGATAATAATATTAGTTTAAAGTTCACCTAAAATTCTTTATAATTTCTACCTTTGAGGGCGGCGGTTCATCGGTATCCATGGCACTGTTGTCGTCTTCATCAACCAAACCCTCCGCAGTGATAAAGGCATACTTCCGCAGCTGGAAATGCTCACAGAGCCCCACCAATGCTTCACACATAAGTTCCGCATTGGCTGGCGGATATGCCACCTTATCGCCCAGTGTGTTGGTCACAATTTCGATGAAGGAAGTTCCAAATTCAGCATTCGCTTGCGTGATCCTAATGCCGTAGGTCAGCACTCGTCGGAGATCTCTGGTGCACTCCGCTCTCCTCGCCGTGCAGAGAAGCAATCCCTCCATGTGCAGGTTGACCATGTGCAGAATATCCTCCACCTGCTGCACGCCGCTCTCCTGCTTCTTCTTCAGGCCAAAAGCCCCAAGGACCGAGAGTACGGCCATGGCTTGGGTCGCTGTGGTATAGTCGTCCAGCTTGCTGATGCACTGCATGCAGAGTTGAAGCAATGCCCCACGGTGCTCCCTTAAAAGCTGCTGGCAGGTGAGCGGACACTCGCTAAGCTTAAGCAGGATCGAGAGGAAGAGGAACTGCTCCTGGGAATTGGTACACAACTCGAATCTGCCGATTAGAGCTTCAATAGCTGGCTTGGGCCAGGCATCCACGCTCTGTCTACCAGCCAGTTCGTTAAAGGAGCGCAGCACCTGGATGCGCACGGGTGTGCGCAGGTCTTGCATAAAGTCCAGGAGAACCTCCAGCTGGCCGGGCACACCCACCAGCGTGCGGGAAGACAACTGGGTGAGCGTGTCTATAATGGCCACAACAAAGCTCTGAGCCGGATACTTGGGCAGCAGATCCATGCATAGCCTACTGACCAGTGTCGCTGTGGTGGCGTCGTGATGCATGTGCCGCAGCACGGGAATCAGGAGCAGCTTCATCGGCACCGGTACCTGCAGCGACTCAATCATGTCCGAGATCTTGGCGCACATGCTGATGGCAAACGAACTGGACTGTGCGGCGAAGCAGCTGCTGGCATAGATGGCCGCCTCCACCTCGACGGTATCGTGGCTATCCAAGGCCCTTCGGATGGCATGGTGCACCTGCTGCTTCTCGGGAATGACGCGAGAAACGGCGCCGAGAGTGCGCAGGAGCAGAGCCCGAGCCACCGGATCGTTCGAATGCATCACCATGAAAATGCGACGTACAAAATTGTCAATGTTCAGAATCTTGTCCAAATGGTTCTCGCTCTGCTGGCAGACGCGCAGCACCCAGAACCGGAGAAGATTCGATCCGCTGACGAAGAACTCGGCCAGCTTGATGAACGACGAGTTGATCAGGATGGGAAACGGGTACTTCTCAAAGAGACGCGGGAAACGGACAATTGCCTCGCACTGGATTCCCTGCTTGGCGCTACGCAGTCCCTTGTCCAGCTCCATGAGCACCGCATTCGAGTCGTGCTCATTCTCGTTCAGGAAGCACTCATTGAAGGTGCTGACACGGGTGCCTGTCAGGTGAGCCATGATTGCAGGTGGATGCACTTACATTTATTTAGGAAAAGCTTTCTTTTCTTTGATTTTTCAAGCACAAAACAAACGGCAAAAACAAACCGGCTGAAAAACTGTTCTTCTTCTTCTGGGTCAGAGCTGACAACTTAAACGAAATACATTCTGCAATTCCTAAGAGACAGTATATTTTTGCGCCCCCGATACGGCCACACAGAAAACCACATTCCTTTTTTTGTTTTAAATCGTAATTTCGTGATTTTTGTATTATGTTTGTTTTAACCAAAGGCAAGTTAAATATTTCAAGTTTACGCCCCTCCATTAATGTAATGTACTCCTTACTTACCGCACAGATGATGAAAAGTTCGTTTTGTTACCATGTAAGCCTATTTACACAGTCGGTCGTCTCTCCACGGATCTGATCATTCAGGAGGACCTCAGTGTGAGTCGCACTCATGTCAAGTTGCATTTGTCGGGAGAGGGGGATGATGATGATACTCTGCTGGTGGAGGACCTGGGCTCCCGATACGGCACTTTTATTTATCCACGGAATGCCAAGGATGCAAAGAAAATTCCTGCAAAAACGCCGACGCCTCTGACTCCGGGAATTCGTGTGCGTTTCGGAGGAAACACAAGCGTTTGGCAGGTGACACAGCTGACGCTGGTGACCACTGCCTCAGCTTTAACGCGTGCTCAGGTCCAGGAACTGGAGGAGCTGCTGAAACCTCTGGGCGGTGCTGTTAGCCTTAACTGGACGGAGGAATGCTCGCATCTCACCATGAACGAAGCCTCGGTAACGGTGAAACTATTGCACGCTCTGCTGGAGAACAAGCCTATTGTTACCTTCACCTTCTGGCGAAAACTGCTGCAGGCGGCGCAGCGCATCCATGTAAAGGAGGGCTGGCCACAGCCCGAGGATTTCCAGCCCACGAACATGGATGTTACCTGGCGTCCAGAACGAACCTCACTATTCGCCGGCAAGACCTTCGTCTTTATGAATCGGAAGCACTTTGAAATCTATGGTGCAGTTGTCCAGAAAGCTGGTGCTGTCTGCAAAGATCTCAATTCCGGAGTGCGCAAAACCTTTCTTACCAAGAAGGACGTGATAGTTATACAGTATGTGCCCTCAACGCAGTCCCAGGCCACTGAAACAATCAATAGTATTCAAGGTAAGAAACTGAGAGAATCCATGTAACCGAGTAACATCTGTCATTTCCTCATAGATCTCCTGGAGCAGGCCGGTCTGCGTATTATCCAGGAGTATGAGATTGGCATGGCACTGTTACATTGCTCAATAAAAGAGTTCTGCAATCCAGCGCGCAAGTTGATTAACGATTCCATGCCTACCACGGAGTCCATGACCTCTTCGATGGATTTCAACTCCTCGATCCTGGCCCCCAACACCGAACGGAGTGTGAGTCGATCCAGTGCAAGGATTATTTCAGAGCTGATTGTGCCCGAGTCGGAGGATTCACAACAGCCCGAGACCTCCAAAAGGGCGGCGCTAAAGCGCAATCATCGTGCAGTAATACTTGACTCCTCGGATGAGGAGCAGGAGAAATCCACATTAAAGCGAGCCAAGCCCATGCTACAGGAGAAACCCAAGAGAAATGACAAAAAGAATGCCATACTAATAGATTCTTCTGATGAGGATGAAACGATGAAACCATCAGCCCCACAGCCTCAAAATAAGCAAATAAGACAGGGGGTCAGACCTGTATTTTGTATCGATTCATCGGACGATGAGAACAACAATGATGTCGAGAAGACAAAGGAATCGCCAGCTCCTGTCATAGAACTCACTCGGGTGACTAGGAAGAAACCAGAGCCTTCAGCTCCTGTGGCGGAAGTTATAGACGGCGCTAAATTGGCTTCGAAGAAGCCAGAGACGACAGCAGAAAAAAGGACATCACCACGCCTAAAAGCCAACACGGAGGCCAAGAATATTACAAATAAGCATCCGGAAAAGCCAGTGGCCCAATCCAAACAACAAGAAAAGCCAATGGCACAATCCAAGCGCCCTGTCCTTTCCGTTGCTTTGGAGAATGAGAAAGACGAGGACGACGTACCACTCTTTCAATTCCGTAAAACACCTCAAATGTCAGTGGAAAAGAAGTTAACGCCTAAGTCCAACAAGCCGCCCGGCAGAATTAATGTAATTAACTTTCTGGAGAAGTCACAGCCGCAGGAGTCCTCCAGCGAATCGCAGTTACCGTCCCAATCGCAGACACAGCCCCGCAAGCGCCTCCGGTTGGAGTTGCTAAACGAAAGTGATAGCGATGATGGCGAAAATCTCTTCAACTTTGCGGACAGCAAGAAGAAAAAGCAGGCAGAACAGACAAGCGATCACTCCAACGATGACTTGTTCAACTTTAACCAGAATTCGGAAAGGCAGCACAGCGATGCTGTTAACCAGGATTTCGTGCTGACGGAACCCTTCCGCCCCGAAAGTGAAAATGAGAAAGCAAAATCCAAGTATATAGTGATACAGCGCAAGGAACTCCCTCGAAAGGTGGATGTGAGTGGATGGCTATCGTGCAGCAGGCTGGACGATAAGGACATCAAATCAGAGGCTAACGTAAGCGTGGAAACGACTGCGCACCCTGAAGCCAAGCTGGAAACATCCATCAAAGAAGGTCCCGACGCGGAGGAAGACGAAAAGAATCATTTGAAGTGGCTGGCCGCCATGAACGATGGCATTCAAGTTCGCATGTGCAACCTGAACATCACCAATCGCAGCACTGACAAAGTGGATGCTGCTTCTCAGAATGGATCAGCGAGCCAGTACAGCGGCCGCAAGAACTTTAAAAAGTTTGTCAAGGTAACGTGCTCCTTTTTCAGTAAATAGTTGTTTTTAACTAGGCTTTCATCCTCTCCTTAGACGACTAATCCGCATCCCCAGCGTCGCATTGTGGGTCTTAAGCGTCTACAGCTGGTGGATGGCATGGTGACCTGTCTATAAAGTGAATCCTACGCATAAATCCAACTCTTTAACTTCTACTTTATTTTGCTTATTATAAACTTTCGAAATATATTCAAAGCTTTAACTGGATCCTTGGCTAACTTCCGCTGAAAGAGGGACTGCGCAGCCAGCCATTCATGCTTGGAAATCCTCGATGTCAGGCAGTCCTCGGACAAAGGATTCTGCTTCCTGATTTTGGTTTCGCGGACTATAAAACGCTGGGCATCCTCAATGGTGGCCAGGACTTCATCTATATTGGTTTGGGTCTTTACTGTCTTGAATGGATTAGTTGATGCCGTTCGGGCAATCACAGTACCAACATCGGACTTGGCTCTTTCCACTCTGGTCACGACTTCTTTTGGTTTCATCAGAACAGGAGCAGGGTTGGACGTTGGAGCTTCATTAGTACTCTTAGGAGGATGTAATTCTATAGGTAAATCCTGATTTTCCTTCAGGAATCTATGGTTTTCCACCTGCGGAAAATTGGTAACTTGTGACCTCAATTTGTTGTAGAGATCGGCACTGTTGCTTGCCTGGAGCGAACTCAAGCTGTTGATCTTGGCAATGGCTGCCACCAGCAAGGCAGAAAAGTCCATGAAGAAGTTATTCCGCAGAAGTTGCGTGAAATAAGTGGCAGCACTTATGCAGCATTCCCTGATCCGTTCGTGGAGATGATAGAAGCTTAAAAGCCGCACCAGGATGAACTCGAAGCTGCTACGTGTGGGCAAGGCCCCAGCTAAATCTCCGTCACACACATCAGGCAGAGTGCCGCGAAACTGTTCCAGATCCCTGGCCAAGTCCAAGCGTAGCAACCGGCACAGTGCCGCGTTCAGTTTGCAGACAGCCCGGAAACCGGGCATATTCCGGAACGAGTTCTTACGGCGAGCCATCAGTCGTCCAATTAACGCCGCCGCCTGGTCAAACTCCTTTGCATCCTGATCGCCAAACTCTTGCAGAAGAAACCTGTTGATGGCCACAAAGACATGTTTGGCTGTGGAATGGAGGAGGAGTAAGTACAAAGTATGGTTTCCTGGAGTTGCCTGCCTACCAAATCCTGTGTTCTCCACGGGCAGTGTCACCAACGGTGGCTTTTTTAATTCAAATTCGTTCCAAAAACTCGGATTCCCCGTGGTGGCCATGCTGCAGACAAATAAATAAATAAAGAAAGAGGACTGCCAACTCAACGGCATTGCCAGCTGCAATTATTTGACATTTGTGGTATTTTCGCTGAAGGCTGAAAGAGTCATACTAATTCTACACGTGCGAACGAATTTCACTATTTGAAATCTTAAGCACGTTTCCGTAAAAAAACATGAAGAAAAAGCAGGTGGAAAGTGCGTCCGAGGAGGAGGAACTCCAGGCGGAGGACTCTGAGGCATCCGAGGACGAAGAACTTTCTGCAGAGGAGTCTGAGGCATCCGGCGACGAGGAGGATTCTGACGCATCCGAAGTGGAGGAAGATAGCGAACTGGACCTGGCCGCCAGTTCAACCGAATCCGATGATGATGATGACGATGCAGAGGAAGCGGCAAAGCCCGCCCCCAAGAGCCGGGCGGAGCTCATCGACGAGCAAATTCACACCAAGTACAAGCAGCTGAGGGGCACCCGACTTTACGTCCGCTTTCCCAAGAAGCTGCCCCTGGATGTGGACGAATTCAATGCCAAGGTGAAGGCTCTGCATCCGCTGGTGGTGAAGGCATTGAAGCCACGCCAAAAGCACGCCCGTTTCTGTCTGGCTGAATTCAAGTCTCAGGAAGCTCGCGATCAGGCTTACGAGGACCTCAAGGCTTCCATTAAAGACGATGCCGAATACAAGGGCTTCTACATCTCCCTGCCCAAGACTGACTCCGAAGAGTTCATCAACGAGCTGGTCACCCGCAAGCAGACCTCCGTAGAGAACAAACGCACCAAGCTGCTGATGAAGCGCGCCAGCAAGAAGGCACAGCGCCGCAAAGGCAACTTCACCTCCTCCGTGGTCATCACCAATCTGCCCAAGACCAGTTCGGTGGCTCAGGTCCGCCAGCTCTTCGCGGAGGCGGTCGACATTCAGATTAAACCGGGCAAGGGCAAGTTCCGTGACGCTAGTGCCGCAACCGTAACCCTGCCAACGACCCACGATGCACGCAAGGCCATCAAACAAAAGCTGAGTCTGGCCGGCACGGAACTGATACTGCGCTTCAACACCCAAACAAAGAAACGAAAGACAAAGCCCCTGAACGGCAAGGCGTCTCCCGAAAAGAAGAAGAATCAAGAAGATAAGAAAATAACACCGAAACCCAAACAGCAAAATAAGCAAAAGCAGCAGCAGGAGAAGTCTAGAGTAGAAAAAGGGGAAGCCCATAAAGCCAAGAATCCAGCGAAGAACGCAGCCCAACAGAAACCAGCGAAGAACGCCGCCCAGCAGAAACCAGCGAAGAACGCCGCCCAGCCGAAACCAGTAAAGAACGCCGCCCAACTGAAACCGAAAGAAAATCTAAAGAGAAAGGCACCTAGCAGCAATGGAGAATCCCTAAAACTTAAGACACCGAAAAAGTTGAAGAAATTAAGCGCATAAAATATAATGTAGTAATTAAAATGTTCCCTAATTTTAATAAAAGAATCGTTTTCCACGTTGACGACAGTCATGTAAACAGCACAAATAGCTTTAATGCCTGGATGGTCGTGGATGCTCTGGGCCTAAACGTCACCAGTAAGCCTAAAAAACAAACGCTTTTAAAGTTTTTCGGGCTTTTGCGCTCAGGAGTGCAAAAGTGAAGCCTATCCCCTATAGGGGACAAAACAGCTCTCTAAGAGTTATAAAAGAAATAGCTTTTGTTATCGAGCTCTAACCTTGAATGTCAGAATGATGTGCAACCATGTTTTAATCTATCAATGATAACTAATAATTCATGATATAGGCTTTTAAAGACCCAATTTAAATGTTTAAAATATTTATTATCGTACACGATATACAGACATAGATATATTTATATATATATATATTTTAGTAAGCCGGCTGAGTGATTTACTGGATATACATTCATTGATTGGGTTACTTTAGCTTATATACTTATGAGATTTTTCATGTGCACAGAATTTATTGACGGGGTTTGTTGTTCTTCGTGTGTTCGATTTTTGTATAGCTTCAAAGTGTATTATTTGTATTATTTATCCAACAGTAAGCAGCAGCGGGTAAAGGTAATGGTAATTCATATGTATAGATTCAATCCTAGTACAAAATATTCAACATTGCGTATATGCATTAACATTGGGGTTTCTCTGTTCATCTACTCTGTTCTTCAGTGACAATCCTTCTTCCTCCGACCATATGTATTTATATATTGCATATAAACGCATGTAATCCCACCATGTATCCTGTTGCTGCGCATCGCGGCGGGTCGCTTTATTGATTTTTTGCAATGCCACCTCACTACTAGCAGACCCGGGATTTGGGGGGCAGGAGAATCGATAAGTGGGCAAAAAGAACGTTATTTTACGAGGCGAAAAGGGGGGACAAAAATAAAATGCACATTAAGGGAGGAATTAGAAACGCGTTTCCCTTTTTTTCGTTTTGTATAGCTCGTTAAGGTAGTAAATATTCTTAGATCCTATATAATGAATTGATTTTCCGAGTTATTCAAAATCCGTGTAAATATAATCAAAATTTATATATTCCTTTCGTAGCTCTATATGTATGAATCGAATCCCAGAAACAATGCCGTTGCCAGCCAGCCGCTTTCTTTTCCGGATTTCTCTGTTCTGTCCACTGTTCTCGCTATCTCAAGCAGTCTCACATATTTGCTGTTATTTGTTCATTCTCCTCTCCTCAAGTCTCTACTTCTCCTCTTTTCACATGCATTTCGCTTCGTTTATTTACTCATTTACTCATATATGTTCACTTTACGGTCTCCCTTGGATCTCGGACTCCTCCTCTCTATGTAAGGCGCTAAAGATCCGCTCAAGTTGCTGATAAACTGCTGATTTTTGCAAAAAAGACCTCACATACATATATGGATGTGGACAAATATTGTGTGTGACGGCCGATAAGGAAGTTATCAAGAATCAAGAGCCAGCTCGCATTGAATCCGCTCTGGTGGTTATCGTGGAATTTAAAAACTTGGACTTGACTTGACTGTTGTGTGGATTGGTGTTGGATTGGTTTGGGTGCGGGGCTCTTTGGATAGCAGTAATATTGTAGTAAAGTGTAGTAGTAGTAATCCCCGCTTTTAAATTACGTGTGCAGCAGACGGTCCCGGGCCGACGGCGAGCAATTCTGCGGAGCTGCCGCAGCTCCGCCTCCACTGCCACCACCTGTATTGGGTGGCGGCGGAGGCGGTTGCGTCGGCGGCGATCGCAGTGGTATGGATGGCTGGACGAACCGCACACGCTCCGCATCTGAGGCTGCGGCGCTGCTGCTGGCCGCCGCCGCTCCGGCTGCTGCATTGAAGGCCGACGTAAAGGCGGTGGCGGCTCAAAGGGTGTGGTAGTTACGCTCGTTGCGGGCCTTGTAGAACTTGTAGGCCACCAGTCCGATAGCCAGCAGGCCCAGGGTTAGTACGATTCCCCCAATGAACGAGGATCCATCGAAGCGACGGCACGGCGGTGGCTCCGGAGCCGGAGTGGTCGATGTATGCGGCGGCTGGGTAGTGGTCGTCGAATTGGGAGCCGGCGTGGTCGAGCTGGTGGTACTAGCTGGGGTCGTGGTGCTTGTTGTTGTTGTAGTGGTAGGAGTAGTCTTGGGTGTGGTGGTGGGCACCGTGGTCGTCTTCTCCGTTGTTGTTGTTGTTGTTGTATCCGGTGGAAGAGTTGTGTCAGGCGCCTTAGTTGTTGTAGTTGTTGTAGTCGTTGTTGTTGGGACTGTTGGAGTAGTGGTGTTGACCGAAGGGGTGCTGGTTGAATCCGGAACCGGAACAGTAGTTTCATCTGGTGAAGTCGCTTTCGGTGACACCTTTGTGGTTACTGAAATGTATAATAATAATAATATAAAGTTATCGGTGAATTGTTTCTCGGTGAATGGATACAATTTGTTACACGCACAGTTTGTGATGTATCTAAAAATTAGAGCTGAAAAAAAATCGAACTTAATCAATTTGAACTTAATCTAAATTAATCAATTTGAAAACTTCGGTTCATTTGCAGCCCTAGTAAGAGACCCAGTGATTTTTACTATTTTTGTTCTTTTATGTATCTAAATATTTACTTCAGTTTACTGAACAATAATAAAATAGGAAAAAATAATGCCTAAGGAAGTTTTTGAAGTTTTAAAAAAGGACAAAATAAATTTATATGATTTATTAATATTAATAAATTTTTATTGAAAATTGATTCTTGTGCTTCGAAAAAATTTGTTTTTTATGAGTAAAATACATATATATTATAAATATCATTGTAGAAACCCATTTTATTTATTAACTTTGCTTTAAAAGGCAAAGTATAATTCGAATGGTTACTAATTCTTTTATCACAAATTAAATTATGCCTTGCCTTGCCTTAATGTTTAATTCGGATAAGAAACTAAATGCTGGATATAAATTACTTGCCTCTGAAAAAATGCACTTCTAAATAAAAATAAAATGTATTCTTAAGAAAAACTGTTCTTATCCTTAAAGGCTTTACAGTTAAAAAATCATGGCCGATTAATGTATGTTTCATTTATTTATAAACACTTTATCAGGGGGCACAAGAAATAATCAGTAAGTATGTAGGTGGAGCTTGGAGCATGACTCATTATTCCAATGGGTAATTACACTGGGTCCACGGCACATTTAAATTGGAAAAAGTGCACGTAACAAAGATGGGGATTGGGAGATATTTGTGCCGCTTGTAACCAGATAGCAGGTACCAAGGTATGGTCAAATGTAAAGGTAAATTACAAGCAAATTCCGATAAATTCTAAAACAAACTTGTAGGATATACACTAATGTGAACTTTACCCCCAACTGGAGAAAATGGCCGGGGAATTGATGATATTCAATATCGGATTCTTCTTTCGCATTAAAAAAAAAAGTAAACCCCCACACACACACATTCAAATCTTCGCCAGCCTGCAGTTGTGTGCGTGTCTACATAATTAAATAGTGAGTTCTTGTTGTTTTTCTTGTTATACATTTTTACTGCTCAACTTCGATTTTGATTTGGATTTATATATACTCACCATCGTCGCACAAATTCACGGAAAAGAGGCCCACAAACAGGCACAAGACCAGCAATTTTGCCTGCCGATTCATTTTGGAGAAGGGCACGGGCTCGGGAACGAGAGAAGTATCTGCGAGTTTTCCGTGTGCGATTTGTTACGGCCGCAGCAGCCTGCTAAAAGTGTTTTGCCAAGTGAAGGAATATTCACAGAGACGGGTTATTATCAACTATTGCACAACTGCCGACGTCGCCTAACTCCTGTTCTGCTCACCACAAATTAAAGCAACGCGCAATTAAGAAATGAATAACACGTAGAGCTCAGAGTGACCGCGGAATTAAACATATTTTATACCGTCCGGCTCCAAATCATATACCGTAATATACCAAAAAATTTATGAAATATACCAATAAGCAATGAATGTACTTTTGCTCAATATCAGCTTCTAAATATACAAAATAAAAAAATACCATAAACGATCACGCTGAAAGAGAGCTTTTAGAAAGGCGATAAATTGGTTCTAATTTTCAGCGACGTTGCCACTTAATGCCGAGTTGCTCATCGGTCTTGTATCTATAACATTTAGCACAACTGAGTTTCAGGTATTATTCTAGCATTCTAGATCATTTTTAAAAAAATAATTGGGCATTGGAGGGAAAAGTGAGCATTGTTTTGCAAAAAGCATAAAAAAGGAAATAAGCCGGACTTTAAAGCTTACAGAAGGACGGCCGATATCCTGAGGTAAAAAGAAGCATTGAATATTGTGATGGCATATCGATGAATTCAAGTTCTGGCCGTTAAGATTTAAAAACCAACACTATTATTAGTTCTTGGAAGACACGAAAAACATTAGCTAGTCTTAAATTGAATTTTAATTGGCATCGAATTAAATATAAAAAAATATAAAAAAAGAGAAGAACCAGAGCCCTTATAAATTGAAACCATTCGGTGGACCTGCTTCTAGTTTCGTCATTCGATCCAATCCAACAATTTACAATTTATTGCCATCAATAATTTTTTTTTTTTGCTGTATCCTGGAATCCTTTATAATTTTTCTTAGCTGCCTGGTGGTCAATATCGGATGTCTTGGGTGATCTAAATAAATATCTAAAATCTATAGAATTTGAAAAAAAAAATCAATGCAATGAAAAAAGCGCTTCTATGTATGTATATTTTTACTTTGAAATGTTTTTAAAGTTTTATAAAAGGGCAAAACAAATTTATTTTAAATCGAATCGATTTATTAATAATTTTACAATTTTATTGAAAATAGATTTTTCTGCTTTACTTCGAAAAAAAATTGTTTTTATGAGTAAAATACATATATATATATATATATATGTAGAAATTTTATTTATTAACTTTGCTTTAAAGGACAAAGTATAATAAACCCAATTCAAATGGTTACCAATTCTTTTATCACAAATTAAATTATGCCTTGCTAATGCTTAATTCGGATAAGAATGATTTATTTATTATGATGATTATTTTAATTTTTTTAAATCAGCTCCTTCCTTATGTTTAGTTTAGTTTAGTAGAAAATCGGTATTTTTTGAGCGATTTTGTTAGAGCGGAAACCGACCTGGTCACACTGCTGGTTGGTGATTCAGATCCAAAGAATAAGCAACATTATTTCTCCTCTGTTTATGGGCCCTGTTCATACGGGACTCGTGGAATTCGCGTAAAGAAAATAAGAATTGGAAGATGACCTCGTACGTGCGCGCCATGTACGACTTCAGCGGCGAGCCGGGATCCTCGGAACTCTCGATCGCTGCGGGCGATGTGCTTTCCGTAACGCGTAGCGATGTGGGTGAGGGCTGGTGGGAGGGCAAAAACGCCAGTGGCCAGATCGGACTCTTCCCCGCCGCCTACGTGGAGGTGATGTCGGCGGCGGAGGCGCAGAAGCTAAACGCCAGTGGAGCAGCTGCGGTGCCCCAGGTGCCGGATCCGTTTGCCTCGCCGCCACTGCCCCGCTACGATCAGACGGCAGACGATGACGGCAGCAACTGGGACGATGAGGATGACTGGAGCGATGACAACGAAACTTACTCGGAAATCGGTCCAGGTGGACAGAAGTCCACTGGTCAGGCTGCACGAGCCAGTGGCCTGTCCCATTCCACCAGCGACTACGACAACAAGCATCTACCTATCGCGCCCAACAACGACGACAACCAATCGCTGGCCTCCGCCGCTGGAACTGGCGCCTCGGGCACCGTCAAGAAGGGCATGTTCGCCAAGAGCTCCGACTCGTATATTCTCGGGCTGTCCAGCACCAAGGAGAAGATACCCGAATGCGAGCTCGCCTACATTACTCAGGTGGAGGACTCTATCTACCAGTGGACGCAGAACCACTCGCCCTACTCCGTGGTGGTGGCCAGTCCCAAGAAGGAGTCCAAATTCAAGGGGATGAAGACATTTATTGCCTACCAGCTGACGCCGAGCTTCAACAACATATCCGTAAGTTTGCTATCTCGACTCGGCGTGATTAACGACACAATGCGATAAAGCTCCACCCGACCGTCTATGCCTCTGTCTTATGAGTGTGTAAGTGAGTCTCGGTGTCATTCAGTCAGTCGGTGTTCCTTTTCAGTGGCCAAGGGTGACTTTGTATTGGGTAACTGGTACGCCAGCCAATCCTTTGTTTTCACACTTAATTTCAGTACGAGACTCCAAAGGGTGACCTTTCCTTAACTCGAAGAACAATTAACGTATATGCACTCACTTTACATAACTCCAAGAGTTGCATAGAAGAAAGAAGAGGTTAGAAAGTTCTGAATGCATTGCAAGATGTATTATTTAAGAAGAATTAATGCTCAAGTCTAGGGTATTTCATAATCGGTGTCATATACTTAAAAGTATTCTTTGCTGGGACAATTCTCTCTGACCACCAATATACGTTGATTGCTTCTGTTTCTGCAACTGCCGCTGGGGATGATGATTCAGCAACCAACCGCCGTCGCTGTGTTCGCGTCCCACATTCCGCGTCACATTTCATTATTAATTGGTCATATCTAATCTGGGTTTTCGCTTTCGTTTTTAGGTGTCGCGTCGCTACAAGCACTTCGACTGGTTGCACGAGCGACTGGTGGACAAGTTCTGTTTGATTCCGGTGCCACCACTACCGGACAAGCAGATCTCTGGCCGCTACGAGGAACAGTTTGTGGAGCATCGACGCGTCCAGCTGCAGGAGTTCGTGGACTGGGTGTGCCGCCATCCGGTCATCTCGAAGTGCGAGGTCTGGTATCATTTCCTTACCTGCCGCGATGAAAAGATCTGGAAGTCGGGGAAGCGCAAAGCGGAGCGTGATCCCTATATGGGCGTCAACTATTGTTTGGCCATTTCGCCGCCGGACAAGAATCTGCTGCACTCGAAGGTGGACGCCCAGCTGGAGAGCGGTGTGCAATTCATTCACAACATGGACGTGGCCGTTCGCAATTTGAACAACATTTCCAACGACATGGCCAAGCGCTCCATGTCACAGAGTAAAAAGGAATTCCAGCGCATCGGCGACGGACTGTCCGATTTGGCCAAGGCCCTAGCCATTGACGAGAGGCGAGCTCCCACCAGGAACGCTGTTCCGCTGTCGGAAAGCGTCGGCCGCATCGGTGGAATCTTTATAGGCGTTGGCCAGGCCTTTGGCGATCAGCCAAAGTTCGATTGGATTCCACTCTCCGATCGGTTGCATATCTACAGGTAAGATAAAGAGACTAGAAGGAGTACCATTAACTAATGCTTCTTTTTATTAAAAAAAGGGGCGTTCTCAATTGCTTCCCGGACATCTTTTCCACACACAAGGGCGCGATTCAGAAGCGCAAGGACTGCGAGCGATCCACCGCCGAGGGAAAGATGAACAATGCCCAGATGCAGGATGTGAATAGGCGCACCGACATTGTCTCCTACACGGTGCTGGCCGAGCTGAGCCACTTCAAAAGCGAGCGGGATACACATCTGAAGCATACGCTCAAGAACTTTATTGCCGAGCAAATCAAGTTCTATCAGGGCGTGGTGGCGCGTCTGCAAGAGGCCAGCCGTCAGATCGAGTAGATCTCATCTCTATGGGTAGATCGGGAGCACAAAGAAACAAAGGAACTACACCACACGGGCACACACACACCACTTCCACAGATACAAACATTCGCACGCGTGCATTTCAAATGCTTTAGATGGGAACTCCTACCTTAAGCGTGGATATAACTAAATGTTAAGCAAAATGTGTAAACATAAATGTTAAGAAACAACAGTTGCGTATTTATACAGAAATTAAATTTTATATATGCCTATTATATACACTGGAAAATGAAAAGCCAATATATAATTTTATATTTATAAAAGAAAGCTTAGTTTACTCTATGAATAATCAAAATGTTGCATAGCTAGCGGTGTATGTCTCAACGATGTATACGTATTGCCTTTGTACTCCTGAGCGTAAAAAACTCTTTGTTTTTGACTTTGGCTTTGTTTTGGTATATAAATGTGTACAAAAAAGCATAGTTTACTGTACTAAAAACAAAACTAATTTCATAATGCTCGGTGTTTGTTATTCACGATGTGTAGTTTTGTTTTTCTACTCCTAAACCATTGTATTCTCCGAAAATAAATCAAAGGCTTTGTTTTTGTATATATATACTGAAAATCATAAGTTACTCTGCGAAAAGTTCCATACCGAATGCCTTGTCCTTAACGATCTGTAGGCTTTGTTCTTGTACCCCTGAGTGCACAAAAACTTGAAAAGATCTTGGATTTTGTTAGTTGGCTTGCGACGATCAACCGGCCTAACTCAGGGAAGAGCTTTGCAAGCTACCCACCGCCACACGTAATATCCTTCTGGAAAGTATCTGGAGAAAAAAAAAGAAAAAGTCGTATGTAATTTGCTATTCTGTTGCCTTTATCAGCGAAATTCTCTAAAAGGGTTGCTCTTTATTTTGTCCATTTTCATCATGTTCATGCTTTTTGCTTCTTTTTGCCATTTTCGCGTTAATAAGTTTTGTGATTCTTGTGTTTGGTTTTTTTTTGTTTGTATCTAGAGAACATAAATGTTAGATTGCACATGTTAAAGGGGTTCTCCTTCCATCCATCAGTGTTCATAAATAATATAATCAGCGTAATATAACTACATAGTAAAAACAAAAAAGAAAAACACATATCGGAATGAATACAAAATTGGTTGTTGTTTTGCCTTTTAGCGCTGCGGTATTTGTTTTTTTTGGTAAGGGTCCAAGGATCGAGGATTGTCCTGGCGAGATGATTACGGATTAAGGATAGATGGAGCTTGGGGGAGGGGATCACTAAGTGGTAATACATCTAGATAAAAACGCTATATACAGACACGCACGAGTTAATAATAATAATAATATAACGCAGCTTGAGATAATAATAATAATAATAATAGATTTTGGTTAACAATAATACAATAATTAGGTATTTTCCTCTCTTTTTTACCATTCGCTCTTCTACAATATTTTTGTTTACTTTTTTATCTCGTTTTCATTTCATTTGCTTTCTTTTGTGTTTTTCTTCTTTTTTGTTTTTTTGTTTTTTTTTGTTAACAAACTACCAATAACAAATTTTTACTAATTCAATTTAAGTTTTTTGTTTCTTTCTGTTTTCCTCGCTTTTGTTTTGTTTATAAATTATTGTTGTTGCTTTCTGGGTTACCTTGTTGTTGTTGCTGTTCCTGTGTATATATTAAATTAAAGGAAACTTCATGGTTTATCCTTTACCAATTCCTGGCGGTAAAAACGGCCTATATACGATGCCTCTAAATATATATAGTTATTAATATTACACATAAGTGTTATATATATATATATGCCTATATATGTGTTTATGTTTAATATGCAAGTGATGCGATCCGGCTAGCTGATGGTGAGGAGATCCTCGCCTAGCCATAGTCACCGCCGAAGCGTCCGTGCTTGTTGCTGTTGCTCCCATTGCTGTTCTGCACCGCCGCCGCAGCTGCCGCCGCCTGGGCGGCCTTCTCCGCCAGCAGTGCTGCCTTCTGTTGCATGTAGGGATTGAAGTGTTGCATGTACATAGAGGCAGCTGCTGCCGCGGCATAATTGTTGGCATAGTTGTTGTTGCTCCTTTGGTTGCTGCTGCTGCCGCTCCACTGCTGCTGCTGCTGCTGCTGCTGCTGCTGCTGTTGCTGGAGTTGCTTTTGTTGCTGCTGCTGTTGGTGTTGCTGCTGCTGATGGTGATGGTGTTGTTGCTGCTGCTGGTGTTGCTGCTGCTGCTGTTGCTGCTGCTGTTGGTGCTGCTGATGATGCTGTTGCCAGTAGCCCTGCTCCGCCGACATATAGTTGTTGCTGGCATCGCCTTCCTTCTGATACAAATACGAGTTGAGAAGCGATTCGCGGGCGGCGGCGGCGGCCGCCATCTGATTGCTCTGGAACATATTCTCCATGGCCGCCGCCGTGGGATAACAAAATTTGTTGCTACTATTGTTGGTGTGATTTTGATTGTTGGCTGCTGGAAGTTGTGATTGCTGTTGCTGTTGCTGCTTGGCCGCGGCATGGTAGTTGTTATACTCCTGCTGTTGCTGCTGCTGATGCTGCTGCTGCTGTTGTTGCTCCTCGTAGCTGGCCGTCGTCCTTGTTCCCGCTGCAGGTGATGGTGGCTCCTTATGAGCCCGGCTTGACTGTCATTCGCCGGTTGCCGTCACTGTGGTCCACTGCCAGGGGCTATTATAGCCCTGCTTGGGATTGCTGCAAGAGGATTAAGAAGTGTTAGTAACTGATAACGTAATAATAGTGCGAGAACTACTTACCTTCCGAAGAGAGGGTGCCACAGCGCCGAGTTGGCATCCATTCCGGCTGCACCGGCGGCCGCCGCCTCAGCAAGATGCTGTTGCTGCTGCTGCTGTTGCTGGACATCCTGAGCGAGCATGTTGCCCCGCTTCCGTTGCTGCTGGGCTCCGATGGACGAGTGCTGTTGCAGCTGCTGCTTGGCCTGCTCCAGGGGATTGTAGGTGACGCAGGCCTTGCTGGAGCGGAGTGTGCGTCCGCCGACTCCCGTTTCCTTGCCCTGATCCGGGACCGACTTGTGCATGGAGGATCGCCCTCGCATACCGTCGAAGGGCACGTTGAGCAGGGGCACCACATTCGCCTCCGGTTCCAGCAGATTCGAGAGGGATTTAATGGTCAGTCTGGGCTTGTGCTCCGCCGGAGCTGGCGCCGGAGCGGCAGCGGCTGCTGGTGCAGGCACAACGGCGGGGGCAGCAGCTGCAGCTGCACTTGGAGCACCTGAAGCCAGCTTGGATTTGGTGAAGTTGCAGATAGTTTCCGTTTCCGGTTCCCTTCTGGGCCGCTTGTGCTCTTGATGATGATGATGAGAGGAGGCTGCGGAAGATGAGGATGATGCCTCCTTGGTCGCCTCCCAATTGAGGAACTGCGGTAGCTGCGGCTGCAGCAGCTTCTGCATAATGGCCAGCTCCACGGGATTGGTGAACCCGTTGAAGGCATTGGTGGAACCACTGGCTGCACTTGGAGCAGGAGCTTGAGCTGCCGCCGGCGGAGGAGCAGGAGGCGCAGGAGTGGGCACCTTTGCTTGCTGCTGCTCCTCCGCTGGCTTCTGCTTTATGCACTGTTTGTAGAGCTCGTCGAGATGCTGCAACCCGAACTGACTGTTGTACAGCGGCAGCAGATTGCTCATAAACTTCCGCTGCAGCCCCAGCGGATCCTTGATGGTCTTAAAGAACTCCTGCGACAGCTGGCCAAAGTACGGCAGCCACAGCATCTGCTGGAGTAGCGCCAGCGTAGTGGCATTCAGATCCGTGGAAAGACTTGAATCCGCCGCTGGCGAGGGCGGTGTGGGGGCCACGGGAGCTACGGCTGCGGGCTTGGGCTGAGGAGGCACGGGTTTTGGCTGCGACTGCTTCGGACTGGGACTCCTCGGTTTGCTGCAGGGCACCAGCATCACTGGATCCGGCTCCTTCGTCGCCTTGGCCGCCTGCTCCGATTCCGTTTTGAGTATGGCCTCCAGCTGCTCCATGGTCACCACGAGGATATTAGGATTCTGGATTATCTCCGGATAGGCAAAGGCTTCCGGGAGACGCAGCTCGGGTCTGGTGGTCAGCAGCAGGGGAATCTCTCGGGCCGGAGAGGCCAGAACGGCGCCGAGGCGATCCTTTGGCACGAGTATCGGGTCGGGGACCTTCCACTGCGGATTGCTGATCAGCATCTTCAGTTGAGTGAGGGCATCCGGATCCTTGTCCATTTTAATGCTGGCCTTCGGCCGCTTTTTGAGCGGTTGACTGGACTCCTCCTCTTCCTCCTCGTCATCGATCACCACCGTCTCCAGCTTGCCCTCGCGTCCCGCCTTGCCGAGATCCATGGGCTCCGCCTGCTGCGGATTGCTATTGTTCAGCTTGAGGAACTGCTCCAGGATGAGATTTTTGATGGTTTCCGAAGTGGTCTCCACCTCGGCCGGGATGGAGTTGGCCGGCAGCTGCAGGTCTCGTTCCGGCGACTTGAGTATATCCGAGCTGGAGGTGACTGCACACTGGCTGCGCGATTCGGAGGGCGGACACACCTCCTCGCGCTTCTTGTAGCTCAGGTCCTTGGGCGTCTCGTCCACTCCGCTTGCTTTGTCCTTCTCCTTATCCGGCGTAGGAGTCGTGGGCGTCGGCGTTTGGGTCAGCTCAACGGTGGCAGGAGTAGGCGGCTGTGGCTCCGGCTCCGTGGCTACCGATTCCTGCTGTTTGTCGAAGGCCTCAATGCCCAGGAAAAGCTCTCCGTTCAAGCCCTCAATTTCGCCAGCCTCGTTGAAGGAGAGGCACTTGGGCGCATCGTCGTCATTGTCCATGTTGAGGATGCTGGGCAAGTCCTTGCCGAGATCGGGCACACAAAAGGAGCTCAGTTCGTCGCCGGTGGAGGAGGTGGTGGTGTTCTGCGGATTATTGTCGCCGTTGCTACCGGTGCTGGTTTCCTGCTGGACGAGGTTGTCCTCGCAGCTACGCTTCACCAGCGAATCGAGCAGATCCGCCCCACTACTCCCATGATCGCTGCTGCAGTTCTGTAGTAGATCGTCGGCATCGTCCAGCAGATCCTTTAGATTCTTGGTATTCGCATCGAGACTCTCCGCGGGATCATGGACCGCTGTTGCCAGCGGTTTGTCCTCCTCTTCCCCATGCTCAACCGGAATGGCGTCGTCGTCGTCTGGGACCTGGATAAGGGCAACATCACCCTTGGGCAGGAACAGCCCGGTTTTGGGGCACAGCTGCAGTTCCAGCGGCGAGGGCGTGGAGCTCTGATATGTGGGCGTGTTGGTCTTGGTGGCCTTGGTCGAGGCATTCGTCTCCTCGCTGTCCAGCAGTCCGTCGAAGCAGGGTGTCCTTGACGAACTGGGCTGCTCCTGGCCGGAGGGCAGCACCACCACATTCTCGATCAGGTGGCCATTCGGCTGCTCCGTGTGGTCTACCTCCAGTTGCAGCTCCTCCGCCGGCGTCACCTCCACCTCTTCCTCCTCTTCCTCCTCGTCGATCTCGTCCGGCAGCTGGGTGACACTGTCTTCCCAGTCCTGCAGCAGATTCTGAGCAATGATGGGCATCTGTGGCTGCTGCTCCGGTTCCTGCTCCTCCTCGTGTTCGTGTTGTGGCCCCAGCTCCAGGTGCTGGTCCTCCTCCTCCTGTTCTTCATCCTCGTGTCGTTGGAGCTGGTGCTGCTCGCGCTTGACCTTCATCAATGGTGCAGCGGAGCCGTGGAAGAATTTAACTATTCGCGTGGAGGAAGCATCGGTGCGGGGCATGGAGCGCCAGCCGTTCGTGGTCTTGGTCAGGCGAATGCGGTTCCGCTTGTCATAGTCCTCGCAGCGCACTTCCACGATCCGGGTGTCGTCCTGCTTGACCCACAGGAAGATGGGATTGACGCTGGGCGTTGCAACGGAGGAAGTATTGCCACTGGGCGTGGGATTAGAACTAGGAGTGGGAGTTGGCGTAGGGTGTGGCAGCGGGACAGTGGATGCCAGTGACACCTGCTGCTGCTGCTCCTCGTCTTCCTCCTCCGCGGGCGAAGCCTTAGGCTTGGGGCTGACTCTCCGGGGCGCTACCACATTGGATGCAGTGACCGTCGTCGTGGCTGTTCCTGTTGTTTTGGTTTCGAGTTTTACGGCAGCCGTTCGGACAGGCACAGGCTGCACCGTGGGATTTACAGGGGCGGGATTGGGATTGAGAGAGGGAATGGGAGTGGGGGTGGCAGCTGGAGTTGCAGTAGGAGTAGCTGCTGCTGCTGGCTCTGGGGGCGACAGCTCCGCGGCCATGCTGCACTTTGGTTCTGTCTTGATCTCGCGCAGCACACTCTTGCTGATCCGCGGCGTATTGGCCACCTTGAGGTGTCCGAACTTCTGCTTGGCCCGCGTATTCTTGCCGCGCGCTCCCTTGCCGCGTCGCCGCGTCGACTGCTCCTCGAACACCAGAAAGATGTCACGAGCCACTCTTCGTCGCTCCGACTTACGGTGGCAAACCGGCGGAGCCGCCTCCAGTTCTTGCTTGACGATGCCTTCGCCACCGCCGCCTCCGGCACCGTTGCTGCTGTTGTTGTTATTGTTTGCTTCTCCTTCGTCATCCTGATTAACATTGCCGTTAGCTACGCATCCTCCACTTGACCTGCAAGTGGCGTTCCGGGGCATCTTACGGCCGTTACGGTCGTCTCCGTTAGTCCGTCGTCGCTGGCACAGAGCTGGTGGTCATTTTTCCCCGCTCCCCACTCCTATTGCATCGTTCGCTCTCCTTCCGCCGCTCGTTCGCTTTTCTCTCCTATTTTCTTTTCGTCTCGCGTTCGCCTTTCCTTTCCCCGTTTATCCGTATTTTTCGCTCGCTCGCTCGCTCTGCGCCCCCCCCTGCTTCTACCACTTCTGATTGGGAGCAGCGTTCTGATTGGTAGCGCTGCTGGTACCTGAGGCGGCCGCTTGCCTTCACTTGGGACTCAATCGGTTTGCATTGCCGCCGTGCACATGCAGCTCCAGCGTTTCTAATTCAGTTAACTTCACTCTGTGCGTAGGGTCGCTGTTTTTGGTTGCTGCTGCCGTGTGTGTGCTTCTGCTATGCGCTGTGTGTTTTACGTTGACAAAATCAATGAATTTTGTATATATGCACAGCTGGGGCTGCCAACTCGTTTGCGGGCTCCCAAGTTGGCGAAGGGGAACTTTGGTGGAGCGAACGAACCAGCGAGTGAGCCACCACCAAAGTTGGTTCTTGGCACTTTACGTATTTTGTACTTTCTACATGTCTGCAATATTAGATGTGTAAAGTTCGAGTAGGTAATGAATGTAAGGCCATGTAGAACTTCGTGCCCCATTTAGATTAATGTAGAACGTTCATTTCCGGCCGATAATTTATATGTATTTAAATTCCTAATAATACTAAAATTATATTCTTAATAATATACTTAATCCGGATAGTTTGTAATTAAAAAAATATTATAAAAGTCGTTTTAAAAATAGGTCGTCGACACCAGCGATCCATGTTAATAATTCGACCACCAGGCGTCTCCAGTACATGAAGAGAGTTGACATGCAAGTCAATAAAACTACGTATACGACATGTGGGCCAGTGTCATATTATATTTTAAAATATTGGTTACTTTTTAAAATAGTCAACATAACTTAAAAGTGAAAATAATAATACCTCCCAGAACTAGGGCAAGGATTCTACATTCATTCATTGTTTTGGTATATGTTCTTTTTCGCGTTTAGTATCTTGCTGAGACCTCTCTAATATTTTTCAACGGTTCAGTTGCGGTCACTCTAGTTCTTATCTTGTTGTTGTTTTCTCGATCGCAGATGTGTGTGCGATCTCGCGGTTCCAATTGGAAATTTTCTAATTTCTTTTGCAACATATATACGTCCATACATACATATGTATAAATATTCCACTGCACGGCGCAACAGTGAGAAAGTGAAAAACAAAGCGGCGGCAAGAAACGAGAAGAAAGCAATTGCATATGCGATCTTCTGTTATTTATTGTTGCTGCGTTAATCGTGCGTGCTCTTCTTGTGTGCGTGTGTGTGTTAGTGTGCGTGGGCGCGAGAGAATAAATATTGAAGCGGAATGAACGATCAGCAGCAAGACTACTACCACCAGGGCAGCTGGAAGTCGTCGGCGGCGGCGCCCAACAGTCATGGAAACTCGTTATCAGACAGCCGGGATTACGATACGAACTCGTCGCGCACTTCGCTCTCCGGCTCACCGCCCGCAGGTGCCGCCTCCTCCTCGTCGGGCGCTTCATCCATTTCGCTTGACTTCGAGGGCGGCTTCGGTGGCGGCCGGCCGCTCGCGCAGCTGCTCACAGCCAAGGTGGAGACGGACGGAAGCATCATCCATGGCGACAACTACAGCCTGTACGGCAACTCCACCAGCGGGGCGGAGCAACAGGTGATGAATCTGGAGCTAGCGACCACCTACAATGCCCTTTTCACGCAGGATGCAGGATCACCTGCAGCCCACACACATCCACCAATAGTAACGGCGGCGACGGCGGAGGCGACAGACGACATCTTCATCCTGCCGCCTCCTAATCCGACGCCCCTGCCCATCACTGTCATACCCATCACATACCATCATCACACCGCCAGCAGCACTGCCGAATCCCTCATCAGCACCAGCATCGGCGAGGTGCCGCTGATTGCCACATTGAGCGAGGCCAGTGGTGGCGGTGTGAGCGACGGCCAGGTGTACAATTTGGATGACATCTGCTTCACGCTGGAGTACCAGTTTGAAAACCAGAAGCTCGTCCAGGTGCAACCTCCAACCGTGGTGTCCCTTAGCATGATGAGCACCTCAGCGGAGGGGGAAGCTCCTCCAGAGGCAGGTGCCTCCTCTGCCACCGCCAACTGTGATAATGGCCAGACCAGCTCGGTGGTCACTTCTCCGGCGTATTTCACTATCGAGACGAGGTAGCCTGCACTCTGCATGAAGAAGGAATGAACGAACCCCTTTTTGTCCTTCCGCCGCATGAGCTTTTTATTACTAATTCTACTTGCAGTAGATAGATTTTAATTTGAAATTTTTTTGTTTTGATTCTCGGCTTTTTGCTTTGCGGTTATTATTTTGTTCAATTATCCATGAAATTATTTTCTGAATAATTCTGGAATTCTCCATTTCATTTTTAAAGAAAAAATTTCATGCTTGTTTGCTCTTCACTTTATTGGTCAGCAAACGGTTACTGATGATAGACTTGAAACAGCTAATGCCTGCTGCTTGCCTTGACAAGTTTTTGGTTTTTTATTTGCATTAACTCTAGGCTTATATTATAAACTAACGTATAGGTCGCTTAAATTGTTTAAATATCATATATGTAGGTACATTTTTATAGAGCTTTCCTTAAACAATATTTCTGGAACTTTCTAGATCTTAGCTTCACCATAATCTTCCTTCCCTGTATAAATCTTCTTAATAATATATAGAGATGATTAATTATTGGGAAAAACATTTTTTGTTAATTTCTCAGTCTCATAGCTAGACACTAAAAATACGGCTATATCCCAGGAGAGGCAAACTTTCATTTGGAAAAATCGAATTGATATATCCAATATCTGAAATTTTCCTATCATAAAAATATAAATATGAAATATGAAATATTTGTATTTTGTTAGGATTTATAATAACCACGACACGAAGCACAGCAGCAATACATTCCACATTTTAATTGGTTGAAAGCAAACTGAGTTATGAGTCTATGAATTTATAGAGAATATTTAAAACGAATTTTTCGCCCAATAAAACATTTAATATCCACAGAGATCGGACCTTCAACTCGATACGAACTAGCATGAAAATCACTTAATTTCATTTTGATTTGCTGCAATCGCAATAAAAAGAAATATGCTGAAAACCAGAATCGCTATAATTAGTGCACATTTTTAGTGTAATGTTTTGGGTAGAGAGTAGTGTTTTTCGCGTGCTTTTTGGCCAATTATAGTGGGCCGTCAGGTGTGCCCTCCGATTGCTGAATGCTGACCCCCGCCCAGGGACAGTCAGCCGCCCCTTTTTGTTGCTAATTTTCCACTCTGCCCACACACACAAAGGCTGAACAAATATTTTTCCCTGGCGTCTCTGTCTCTGTCTCTGCCTGCCGTGACGTGTCCGTCTTCTTTTTATATTTTTATTTCACTTTTTGTCTGAGAAAGAAGGGAAATCAAATTTTCATATTTTCTTCCCTGCCGAGTGAGAATTTTTGGCAAATCCTCGACCAATTCCAATGTCCACTTATTACAAGGCGGTGTCCGCATCGCTTGCATGTTTGTTGCTAATTGCCTGATTTGTGTTCCCGGCCTGCAGCGGCAGCCTCTGTCCAACCGACTCTCCTCCGTGCAGCAGTCTTCATAATGGTTGCATGCTTCCTCGCCCGGCGGCCGCCTCCTCTTCAGCTGATGATGATGATTGTGTATCGAAATCGTTTGTTTGGTCCAAAAATAGTTGCGCCGATGAACGCATTTAGATCGCTGCTAGCCACCGCTGCCCCTCCCGAGCAGCAGCCGTTGTCCCGAGTGTATAGTACGGATATATGCATACACAGATGTGTATTTGTAGGAGGAGACTGGTTGGATTTTTCCCAAAATCTCATTCACACTTGGTTGTAAAAGAGCCTAGATTCGGGCACTGCGCTGATGCTGCCCTATTGTGAAATTCTCCCCGAGAATAGTTCGATTTGGCACCTATAAGAGAGTCAAATCTTTTCTCTATATATTTCTCGTGTGCCCTCAAAAGGTCTTACTGAACTTAAGTAGCTATTTAGCTGATAATTTACCTGATAGCTCTGCTCAGTTTGATAGAAATATTAAATCTGTTCGAGCGGAAACTGACAAATTTACTTGCTGATAACGCCTTACACCATGTTTTATTGAATTTCAATAGATATGATACAATATACTGAAGACTAGAAGTCAAGGGAATGTTTATAAAGACACTCGAGGCTTTCTAGATGGTATTATTATATGATTTTAAAGATCATTGTATTACAATAGAGTTACCAAAAGCTTGGTTACACAGAGTCAAGTAACCTTTCTTTTTTCGAGATTCTCTTCAATGTATTTGAGCCACTTAATTAATTATTGCCACTCAAAAGGTATAAAAACTAGACATAAATTAATTTTACCGTCTGCCTCCATAAGTCCAAATGATGTGTTGTGATGGGGTTAGTCCGTCCGTATCCCTCTGACTCTCTCCCCTACATTGTTGTTGCTCCTTTATTTTCATTATTCTGCGGTACAATAATTTTGAAATTTTTCATCCGTGCCTGTTGTGTGTTTTGCTCCGCGCCTTCCTTCCGTCCTCCCTTTTCCGTTGACCATTCGGCGACGACGCCTTTTTGCGCTATTTTTATCGGCATGAGTAGTGTTCCCTCAATCATATTTCTCATTTTTCAGCACTTAGAGGGGGGTTCTGATCGGGAGAGGGTGTTATATGGGTGGTTAGGAAAGGGACTGGGGGGCGCACGCTGCCCGTCAGTCATCACAGTCACCCAGCCAGCAGCCAGCAGCCGTCGCAGCTCCCACGCACTTGCTAGTCGTTGGTTTTTCTTTATAGTTTCAGTTGCCGTCTGCTATATTTTCGCTTTCTGGCACTTTGTTGTGTGTTTTGACCATGACAACATTAAATATTAATTAATCTGATTAATAATAAGGACCCAAAAGGCCTCCATGAAGCTCTGTTGTTCTTTCCTCCTTTACTTTTCATGTTTTGCTGCCGCTCTGTGCGCTCTGCTGTTGATGTTTTTGAATTGTTTTTCTTGTTTTTTTGCTGACGCTCTAACACCACTAATAATCGCAATCTCTGTGCAGTTTGTATAGACATAGTATATATTTGTTGCGTTTATTATATATACAAAAATCCCACTGACACAGAAATCGGGAGATAAATAAAATGCTCCGAACGATGGCTTGTTCTGTTTGTTTCCAACTGCGGATCTTTGGTCTTTCCCTCTTTATACGCCTATATACTCGATGTGTGATATTCTAGCTATGTGGATGAATACGATCCCGATGAGCTGGATGAGGACGAGCAGCTCGCCCACTGCATTCAACCAGGCGTTCTCCATAGAGATGTTGACGAGGTCGAGGAGGATGAGGAGGAGGAGTCCGGCAGGCAGGACGAGAACGATCAGCTTATGGCGATGGCCTACGAGGTACACACTGCCATTCTTCATCTAGCTAGCAGCCAAGTTGTCTAATGTGCCTTACATGTTGCCTAACGCTTTTTGTAGCTACTCCTAATCCTAGTGTTTAGTGGAGATTCCGATTCAGATTCCTGCGATTCCGCTGTAGGCGTGTGTTGTAACCAAGTTTTGTTAACCAGCTCTCGCGGTGCGTAGTAGTTTGCTTGATTCAAACTCGTACTGGCCCCGCTCTCTCTCACCATTGATTTCACCCGAAATAATCCTGCATGAGTTCTCATTCCATTGACTGCAATACTCGGAACTTGTTTGTAATATGTTTCTAATGAAATTATTTCTAATATAGAGTTCGGATGAGGCTCTCAGTCGCTATAGATGCGACTACGAGAACTGTTATCGGAGCTATAGCACAATCGGAAATCTGCGAACGCATTTAAAGACCCATACGGGTGAGTAATTATACAAGTGACATCTCTAATGACATCATCAAAAACTTAACTTACATAAGAAAACAGACTTCTACTGGAGAATCGCGTTCACTTCTGTTCAAGGAATCTCCGCAGGTGCTCTCTTAGTGTTTTTTTGCCTTCTTGATCTCTTCGTGGGCAAAGTTAAGAAGCCGCAGTTGTATATCGCCACGTGAGCTCTCGTCCACGCGACTCAATATGCTCTCTAGATATTTGTAGAAGGGATCTTGGGATTCCGCTGGCTCCGATTTTTCCTTTAAAGATTTCTCAAGCAAACTGATTACCTTAGAAAAGGGGAACTGGTGCTCGTTGGCGGGTTCCGGCTTACTATCATTCAGTGCGGGAAGTGTGTGCTCAGTGGAGGAGTCGTTGCCAACGACCGACTCCTCCGCAACGAATTCCACACTGGAGGTATCAGCATTGTCACTAAGATACTCCTGTTCCTGTTCAACGGGATGTTCAACAGTGATATCATCGATGTCGAGGGATTGAGACGTAGGATCTGACGCATTTGAAGAACATTTCCTATAATATTGACATTGTTTAGCTATTATTTGGTAAAAATTGATACTTGCCGGGTGAATGAGAGCTCACAATACCTTCTTAATTGGATGTGTTCCTTGAGAAAGCTGAGATTATCGAATAGGGCAAAGGAAACCGAGCCTGTTGTTCTCGATTTGTTCATTTCCCGAACATAGCGATCGCGCATGGACTTCCACCGAGCTTGGCATTGATCAACTGCAACAGATTTTTAAACAATAAATTAGCATATACGGATTAGCATATTTCGGAATATAGAAATTTCAATTACCTGGCGTTTTGCATTCCTGAGCCACAGCCATCCATGCATCGCGTCTACTTAGCGTGCTGATTGAGCCAATTGATTTATCGTACAAACGCGGATAGCGCCTAACGCTCTGTATCAACATTGGATCTATATCGTGCCTCATCATAGCAATATTTAAAAAACGTTAAAATTTCACGTCAATCGACGCGTTTATGCGCAGCGTCAGAAAACAACATTGAACAACAGCTGATTGTGTTTGGGTGTTTTGCAACACTCATTTCATTTCTGTTTAGTGGCTTAGTAAAGGGGGTTCAGAGGCAAAAAGCTCCCAATTGAATTTAACAGATAATATTATGTGTGTAGTATTTATATAATGAAAAATAATGAATTTACTAGTTTTATGTTTTATTTTATTAAAAGAGTAAATAAAAATAAATGAACTAACATTTAGGAATTCGCTTATACTAGTTAATTTTTTGTTTATCATAGAGTCTGTGAAAATTCCTTTTTGTTTCATCTTTCTCTGGTAAATTTACCATTGTGTAGGATGCCTAAATAAGCTTTTTTATAAAATTCACAACACACCTCTATATAAACTAAAATATTAAAGAGGATATATTATTCAGTCGGTATAAAAAGACATCCCTTCTGAAATTTATTTTGCGTACGCCCATTTTTACAGCATTGCCAGTCACAAAAACTTTAACGGTCAATGTTTTCATTTGGTATCTAAAAATGCGAATAGTCAATTTGATTGTTTTTCCGCTTTCCAGGCGACTACAGCTTCAAATGTCCGGAAGACGGCTGCAACAAGGCCTTTCTCACATCCTACAGCCTGAAGATTCACGTCCGCGTCCACACGAAGGTAAAGCCCTACGAATGCGAAGTGACCGGCTGCGATAAAGCCTTCAACACGCGCTATAGGTGAGTAATGCAATCCACTCAGGTGGACTAATAGATTGATTGATAATGAATAGACCAATGGCTGTGCGAGGAATTGTACTAATCGCCAACCTTCGTCGCCCGATCCAACAGATTGCACGCCCACCTGCGTCTCCACAATGGCGAGACGTTCAATTGCGAGCTGTGTCAGAAGTGCTTCACCACGCTGAGCGACTTGAAGAAGCACACGCGCACCCATACCCAAGAGCGTCCATACAAGTGTCCGGAGGACGACTGCGGCAAGGCCTTTACTGCCTCGCATCATCTGAAGACCCACCGGCGAACGCACACCGGCGAAAAGCCGTATCCCTGCCAGGAGGACAGCTGCCAGAAGTCTTTCAGCACATCGCACAGCCTTAAGTCGCACAAGAAGACGCACCAGCGGCAGTTACTCAACAAAGGACGAAAGAAGCGGTCGCTGAAGTCGCAACAGAGCAAACAGTTCAAGGATCAGGACCAGGAAAACCATCAGGATACGCAGCCAGAGGAAAAGGACGAGAAGTCAGAGATGTTGGTGCTAAATCCAGGCAGTCACAGCTCTGAGACAACGAGTACGGACAGCGGAGTAGCACTGCATACGCTGACGTCTCAGGATCATCAATTGTCCAACGTATTTATCCTGCAATCCGATGAGCCACTGATCCTGCCGGAGACCTCACAGGCCTACCAGCTCTCGTACGCCGCCGAGGAGGAGTTACCCAGCCCTTGGATAGATGCTGGGGTCCTGGTCTCCAAGCCCATCATTCCCATGGCCCCGTTAACAGATGCCTGCGTGGCCCTGCCCACCGAGATGCCCAGTTTCGTGGACTTGAAGCCCACTTACGGCAATGCAGTGAGCGGCAACATGAACGATAACCGAGTGGAGACCATGGATGTGGACGCCGCAGTGCCCCCGCCTGCATTGCCTACTCCCACGCTGGAGCTCAACCAGCAAAACATTGAGGAGCTGCTCAAGCAGGACAGCTTCGAAAACGAGGAGGACATGGAGACGGAGTCGCTGTTGAACGACATTCTCATGACCATTGACAAGAACAGCGACCTGCTGCAGGCCACTCTCCAACAGGCTTCCCAGGTGCCCAGCGACGCCTCCGGATTGGTGGAACTGGACATCAGGGACAACAAGCCGACGCTTAAGCAGATCACAGCGGATGCGGGAATCTGCAATTGCACTAACTGTAAATGCGATCAGACCAAGAGTTGTCATGGCGGCGATTGCGGTGCGGTGACTGCTTCCCAGATGGCAACCACTATCACCACCACGACTATTCCAAATTCCAGCAGTGGCAAACGTAATTGCGGCGGCAGCGTGGCAACGAGCACCAAAAAAGTGAGTAAACGCAAGGCCGAAATGAACCAGAACATCGAGGATGTTGCTTTGCTGCTGCAAAACCTGGCTTCCATGGGCACCGGCAGTTCCTCCGGCGGTGGCGGTTGCTGCGGAGGTGGTACAACCGCCCAGCCAGCGCCTTCAACTGGCGGTTGCCGTGCGGAGACGAAGGCTCCCGAGCCCGCAAAGAGCGGTTGCGGCTGTGCCCAGACCATAGCTGCTCCCTCCGGCGGCGGTTGTTGCGGTGGTGGTGGAGGTGGTGTTGTTGCCACGCCTCCGCCGCCGCCTACAGGAGGCTGCTGCAAGCCTTCACCTGTTCCTCCTCCTGCTGCAGTCTCAGGGGGCTGCTGTTCTGGACAGATCAAAGCCCAGAAGCCGCCCGCAGTACCCGCTGCAGCTGCTGCCGTCAAGGGCAACTCCTGTACCTGCAAGAGTCCGGCTGAGGGCGTGGCCAACGGCTGCTGCGTGGTGATCTGCATTAAAACGCTGCAAGCGCTCCGCAAAGTTCTGACGCGCCGGAATCTGAACCTAATGCTTTGTCCACAGCAGAACTAAACTAAGAACTACTGTATGTTAACTAATCCCAATCAGCCCCAAACCGAACCAAGTCCAAAATGTAGGCCAGAAAATCCTTTAATCATGTAAACCAACCAATCAATCAAGTATTGTGCCTGTTAAAAGTATTTCCCCCATAAAGAACCAGCAATAGAGAGACCAAAATTGAGTGCATTTAAAATGGAAATATATGCATCATCATCGCAACCAAATGTGATCCCAGCAAAGACTGGCCGCGCTACAACTTACAATACAAAAAAGCTATATCCTATATATATTATATGCTACTACAAATATACCCCAAAGTAACTAAAAACCCTAAAACCGCTTCCGGTGAGCAGACAACTGTCGGGCGACGACCATTGCCAGATATGCAAACCTTATCAGGGCATAAAACATGGCCAGTATTCGTTGTATATATGGCCAATTGTATGGCTAGGCAGTTGATAAAAGAAAGGACAGACATCAGATCCCTATAATCTAATAGCTTAACTACACTGGCACATTTTATATCATTCTGCTGAATGTAGAAATTCCCTAATGTAATTCGCCCCGAGCTTTCTACAAAAACTAAGAATATTCTACCTTATGAAATTATTAAACTTGTGGCTTAAAAATTTGTGGGGACTCCGCAATCAGAAAATTCCTTAATTGTGCCTGCAAAGTAATATTTTTCAATTTTAATTTTTGTTTTCGAAAAAAATGTGCCAATGGAAAGTTAAGCCATAAAACTCCTTGTTTTTTGTACTTTATCTTTTTAGTATTTAACATGTTGAATATCTTTGCGTTGATCTTAAACTAACAATTATAATTTATCCATGCCTTTAGGGAAGAAATATGTATGAGGTTTCCTACAAATTATTAAATAGTACAGAATATATAACAGTTTATGATGACGCTTTATAATAATCATGCCAAATATGAACAGATGTACATATTTTCTACAGTGTTCTTATATAATATTAAACCAAAAAAATGAATCATTTGTATAAAGGTCGAATAAAACATAAAACTAAACTTGTTGGAAACGATTCTTATTGCTGCTGCAGCTCTTGCTCGTCCCTGTTGCTCTTGCTCCTGCTCCTGCCGCTGCTGTTTGCTTCTTTTTGCCGCATCTATTGCTCTGGAATGTGCGTGGGGACTCCAGTTTTTTCAACCCAACCAAATGCCGCCGAATACTTGATTTAAATTCTACAGAATGTGCTTTTATTGACCCCCAAAAAAACCAAAACTCTTAGTATTCCGCTCCGATCCACACTGATCCACACTTGTTTTCTAATCCTCGCCAGCTGGTATGACCTCCTCTAGACGCCGCACGAACTTAACGCGCAGCTCCGTCACATTGTCGCCCTTCAGTTGATCCTGCAAAAGGGACACCCAAAAAAGCAAACACACACGCACGCACAGAGCACACACACCAGACACCACATTAGCCAAGAAAAGAAAGCCAAAAGAGAGTATATTCCACAATAAGACTTGCCTGCACGAACCAGCACTGCACCTCCAGCTGTACCATCTCCAGGGCGCCGCGTATACATCCGCTAAGAATGGCGCTGTAGCGCAGATTGGTCAAGTCCGGCGGCAGCTCGACGAATTCCGTCAACGGATTGCTGTCGAACAGCAGCGAGAACTCGTCGGAGGCCGCTGACCAGTTCGAGATGGTTGGCTGGATGTTCAGGTAGATACGGAACGCCTGCTGGACACGATCGGCAGTCTCACGCATCTCCAGGCACCGGGGCGCCGAGGTGCGGGCGAGAAAGTCCTCGATCAAGCGCATGCCCATGTTGTAGCCGATCCGCTCCAGCTGCTTGTTCACATCCTCGACGTTCTCAAAGTCGCGCAGCATCTGGGTGACCAGTGCCCCGTAGGTGAGTGTCAGGAATTCCGAGTTCTGTGTTTTTTTGTACAAAAGAGGAAGAGGAAAGCAGAATAACCAATAAAAAATCAAATCCAGAACCAGAATCAAACCGTATTATTAAACAGTTTTCAACCCAATTAAAGACCTAAGAAAAAAAAGAATATTTTTTAAAGTTTATAAACATTTTCTTTGAATTTATTATGCTGCGATGTTTGATTGCTTTCTTATGTGTCCCTCAATTGTGTTATTTTGGTCTACTAATCGCTATTATTTGAGTTGTGACTCAGGCTTTGTTCCCAATTCCGTCTCCGTATAAAGTTGGCAATATAAATATTTAATAATTTATGGCTATTGATAAAATTTATCAAGCATTCAAGTCTGATTTCTTGAACACAAATTGCACAATTTTTTTCTGCTCTTTAAGTCAATAAATTTACAAATTTCATTCAAAAATGAGTTCATGGTTAGGCAGCAGAGTAGCCACAGAAATTGCTATGGGCTTGAAATCATTTTTAAACGTGTTTAAAGTATGAAATTTCTTGGTAATTATTCTTCAGCATACTTTTAAACACCCTTCTCAAGGGATTTAAAACCAAAGCGTATAATAATAAATTATTAAATGTATTCATAAATTCAAAAATAGAAAAATAAGCTCGGGTATCAAAAAAATCATAGATGGTCGGGTAAAAAAGGAATTGGGAACCAAGCAGATAAACTGAGAATAAATACAATTTTAGTCCGAAAGGGGAGTATGAGGTGGTTGAGGGACACAGAGTGGTGGTGACTGCCTTAGTACTATATGAATTACGATCTAATCCTGTATCTACAGCTAAGCGGCGTCACTCCGACTTGATCGCCGTTATGGTAATGCTAGGCGTTTGGTGTGGCGCTATCAGCTTCGGTGGTGCCCGCGCCGTTCCCCGACTCAGGGTCATGTTGCTGGGTGCCATCGCCATGCCGCCGCCGCCATCCGGTCCGGACTGATCGCCCTTCTCTTGCGCCGAATGGAAGCGTCCGCCCTCGCCTCGCGCCCGATTCATGGCATGCCGATGGCGAGATTCATGCAAATATTTGCACCGCTCCTTGGGTATACGAGACTCCAGCTTGGCCCTGGCCTGGCGCCGGATAAGGATGCGTTTGTACTGCTTGGCATTTACATAAAGCGGCTCCTCGTCCGCCTCGCCTTTGGAGCTCTCGTCCTCGCTGTTCGTATTCGTCCCTGTGGTACTTGTGCTGACATCGGCGCTGACATTATTGCCAACAGCGCTGGCCGTTGCAGCAGCAGCTGCCGCCGCTGCCGCGCTCTGTTGTTGCTGCTGCTGTTGTTGCTGGTTCTGGGTCTGAACCTGCTGCTGTTGTGACTGCTGCTGTTGTTGTTGGGTGACCACTGTACCCACTCCAGCGGCTCCTGCATTGGCCGCTGCTGCATTCACCGCCGCCATTGCCGTCTGTGGCACCATGATGATCTGCTGGCCTCCACCAGTAGCTGCTTGATTGGCACTAGCCGCCGGCGTTATCTGGACCAGCTGGCCATTGATATTGAGGTAGTGGGGCGTTGGTTGGGCGGCCACGGCGGCAGCAGCTGCGGCTGCCGCCGCATTGGGATCCAACTGGGCAATGGTGGGCGTCTGATAGAAAATGGTCTGGCCATCAGGCAGCTGCATCACCTGCATCTGGGGCTGCTGCTGCGCCGCCGCCTGCAACATGATCTGGTTGGCCTGCAGCGGTATCAGCTGCGGCTGCAGGCCCGTCGCCTGGCCCTGAGGCTGCTGTCCGATTATGATCTGGGCTCCTCCTGTGTTTAGCAGTGGCATGGGTATCACCTGGATTGGCTGGGCGGCGGCATTAGTGGTTCCAGCAGCAGTGTTTACATTTAAGGTGTTGCTGCCAGCGTTGCTGTTGGTGTTGTTGCTGCTATTGCTGCTTGCGGCGGCGGCGGAGGCGGCGCTCATTCTAGGCGTAGCTGTTGTGGAGCGGGAGCTGGCGCTGAAATGGGCTTCCATAGCCCGCACGAAGGTGGCGGCACTCGCGATTCGTGCGTTTGATTCCCGCGTGTGCCCTCACCACACCACTTACTGGAAAAGCGAATGAAGTGAAGCCGATTTTGAGGGTGGGTGGCACGTCAAAGATTCGTTCTTAGGGCTCTAGGCATAAAACTAACCTTACAACTAGGCGGCGGATTCCCCGATGGCGGATTCCCACACCTCCACTCCTGCCCCCTGTATCGATCAACTCACCACTTTCTTGGCGTCCAGGCGAGAGGCTTGTCGCGACATTTTTAGTCTGTTTACGTTGCGAATTGTTCAATTAAAAATATAGCCAAAGCGAAATCTCTGCTGCTTTTCTTAATTTACAGGGTTGCCAGGGATTTGGCTTATATCAGAGTGGCCAGGCGATTAATATATTTGGTATTAATTTATTAAAACCAAAATCTTTATACCTCGTATATTATTGGGACCAAAAACGGATAAGGACGATGATGAGCTTGTTTGATTGCCTTATTCATACATATTTTAAAAACGTATTAAAGAACTATAAAATAAACTAGTCAAATTTGAAAGAAACTCACACGGTCTTTCCAAAATAGTATTCAACTTTCCAACAGCATTTTTTTTGTATATAACTGGGCCGGGTGGTATATTTTACATATGCGGGGGCGGTCACACTGGCTGGCATAAACATAAAAAAGTGCTCCAGGTGACAAAGGTAAATAAAGGAAAAATTAAACCGATCTAGCATCGCAAACGAACGGAGAAACGGACACCAAAAAACCGCACACAGGGAAATCGCTCTACAATGGCTTCATTCTTCAACGTTGGCGCCCTGGGCAATGTTTTCTCCACGGCCGTTGGCCAACGCATAGGTGAGTGGAATGTAGAGTGTAGAGTAGAGTAACCCCTCCAACGCCCCCGCCCCCCGTCACCCACCGGATGTGGGGGTGTGTGTATATGATTAAATTGTTACATTTTCCGTGCACACAACGCATATGCGTGTTTTTTCGGCTATATTCCATTAAGTTTTTCGATTGGGAGACCCTTCGAGCCGAGCTGGGCCACTGGAAAATTGAATTTTCACAACTTTCTTCGTCTCTGTTTAGTCACCTTCTTGCGGCTTGTACGCACACAAACACACACGCATGTTGTGCACTTATCATCAACCCGATTGGATTCCGAATGGCGAATTCTGATAAGATTAACCCCTATGCTGGCAGGTGTGACAACAGCTCACTCAACCTTACAAACCTAGATATCTTCGTATTGCTCACCTCAAACACAGGCAGACACAACACCCAAGAATATTGGGTATTGTTATTGATGCTCCCTTGTTTTGTTTGATTGCTTTTTGCCACCTTCCCCATCCCCGCGCTTACACTCGCACCGCCTGGAAGTAATGGCAATTAGTCATCATCGTTGCCTTAGGTTACATAAAAAAATGTGCTAATTTATTTCATTTTCCCCTTTGCGTCGCATTTCGCAGTCATTTCCATTTGCCGCTATACACGCACACAGGCGCACTCACCTGCTTTGGTGTTTGTGTGCCTTACTAATTTGTTGCTTCATATTTTTTGTGTGCTCATATTATTTTTGTTCGCTTTTGCACCCGTTATTTGATATCCCAGAGATGCATTTTCCTTCTCGCTTGCATTTGTTTTTATTGTTTTATATTTCGATTCCAGTACAGCTATGTTTGTGTGTCGCCTTTTGTACATACATTTGTATGTGCGTTTTAATTAAAGCAAGTCGTTGCACTTAGTAGAGCTACAAAATTAAGTATGAGCGTATGTATGTATGTAAGGGGAGCGGAGGTAAAGGTCAATAACTCGGCCACCTGTTCGAAAAGAAAACGCATTTCAGTTATTAATCAAAATAAAAAGAAAACAAACAAAGGTAATAAAGTTAATTAGCTTTTATTTTCACACAGTTAACCCGGAGTTGATTGATTCGATGACTATTAAATTATTTAGAGATTGGCAATTACCGAAAATGTTATTTTTCTTTATATTTAAATGACAAAGAATTTATAAGGAGTGCCACAAAAATATCAATGGTTTAGAAATTATTTGAAACGTAGAAAAAGTTTTAGGTCCCAAATTCTATGTATATTATGGTATTTGTAAGACGTAAGATATTTATTTTGTTACATATTCAATATATTTTAAAACCAAAACGATTTTAATATCACTTCCGATGGTTAAATAAATTTTAGAATTTATTTTTTTAACAAATCCAGATAAATATACATTATAAATTAAGAAAGGCATTTAGATTTTTCTATCACGAACGGCATTACTACCTTGAAAAAGCTAAGATATTTCCAAATTGCCCTTTAATTCCCAAAATAATATTTATTTAATTTCAATATTTATTTATTAAACTATTTAAATATTCTCTAAGTGATATAGCCTTTTTTACATTTTTATTAATAATTAAATTATTACATTTATGTGGCGTGCCACAGAAATCGAAGATGATTTTACATCAATTTGAAATAAGGCTTGTGTGTGTTAAAACTATAATTTAAACAATATAATAATATAAATATATATATATATATATATAAATTTTTATAAAATATTTCTTTGCATACTTTTTCTCACGTTTTAAATTAATTCTTAAATCGATCCGAGTTTCTTTTTTTTAAAAAAAAAAAACACCATTCACTACTCTACTCTAAGAACTTAAAAGATAATTATATAACTTGAATTTGTTATAAAATAAACTTTACAATGAATGTTTCTGTATTTCACCTAAATAACTCACCCGATTCAAATTTGCTTTCCCCCTTTTTTAGAGGCCGCCACCGATGCCAATTTGGTCTCGGAGAACTGGGCCGCCAACATGGAGATCTGCGACATGATCAACGAATCCTCGGACACCGCCCGCGATGCCATGCGCGCCATTCGTAAGCGTCTCACGCAGAACGCTGGCAAGAACAACCAGGTGGTGATGTACACGCTGACCGTCCTGGAGACGTGCGTGAAGAACTGCGGCAAGGCCTTCCACGTCCTAGTGGCCTCCAAGGACTTTATCAACGAGCTGGTAAAGCTCATTGGGCCCAAGAACGATCCGCCAGCTGCCATGCAGGAGAAGGTACTGAGCCTCATCCAGATCTGGGCAGATGCGTTTAAGAACCAGCCGGACCTCAATGGGGTCACGCAAATGTACATGGAACTGAAGAACAAGGGCATCGAGTTCCCTGCTAACGATCTGGATGCCATGGCGCCCATCTACACGCCACAGAGAGTGAGTTCTTGAGTTCGCTTAAGTTAAATGTCCATTTTGTAAATTCTTTTTTCCTTTTCTAGAGCGTTCCCGAAGTGCATTCTCAGCTGGTGGCCGCCCAGCAGCAGCACACAATCTCTCCCCAACACATGGCTGCCGCCGCTGCAGCTGCTGCTGCTGCCGCCGCTCCACCAAGCGCTGGACCCTTGCATTTGACGCCCGATCAAGCGGCCAAACTCCGCTCGGAGCTGGAGATCGTTAGCAATAACATGTCCATTCTCAGTGAAATGCTGAGTGTGCTCAAGCCCGGCCAGGAGTCACCCGATGACTATGCCCTACTCAATGAGCTCACCTCCACCTGCAAGGAGATGCAGTCTCGCATCGTGGATCTTATTGGACGCGTCCAGGACGACGAGCTGACTGCCGAGTTCCTGCGCATCAATGATGAGCTAAATAATCTCTTCTTGCGCCATCAGCGATACGAGAAGAATCGCTCACAGGGCCTGGGAGCCACGGTCACCTCGCCATCGGTAGTGCTGGGTGCTGCCATGGGTGTGGTCCCACCGCCTCCGACCACAACGACTGCCGTGAGCAATACGCCGCAAAGTGACCAGCTGCTGATCGATTTGATCGAGAGCAGCGAGGAGCAACTGCCGCAGTCCATGGGCCAGCTTAGCCTGGCCGGAGGAGCAGCAGGAGCAGCAGCTGCTGGCGGGGTACAGAGGGCAGGTGCTGCCGATGAGTTCGATATGCTAGCACAGTCGCGCACGGATGGCAATCAGTGAGTATATTAACTAATATCTCATTTTACTCCGTTTTATGATTACTATTTTCCTTCAGTAAATCGGATATGCTGCGGGATATACCCTCCGTGGACGCTGCCGCCGGAAGTGTGCCGGCCACCGCCGCCGCCGCCTCGCCTTACAAACAGCACCAACAACCACAGCAACAGCGTGCGACCGGCGATCCGCCGGTGGTAAGTAAAGTGAGTAACTAGCAGCCAGACAGCCGGTCTAACTAATGGCGTTCGACTCTGTTCCGTTCCCTTACTGTTTGACCTTGTTTTTGGCCATTGATCTATTCATCTTGAATGTAAATTGAAAATTATTTTTGGTTCTTCCGTTTTTGTTCTATGCAAATTGCGTTTTGCCTTTCGTTCGTTTCGTTTTTGCCTTTGGTTCGATTTGGTTTCTTCTGTGGCGCCCACACAGTCGACGAAAGAGAATGAGATTGACGAGATGGAGGCGTGGTTGGGCAACTCAGTAAGTAGCCATGCGAGTAGCACGCACACCTTGTTTTTTTAAGCTCATTGCACACTCATACTCGTCTTTAGTTACTCGATTTGCATACTCTTATTCTTTGCTTCTTATATTAAATAATACAAATTATTTATGGCGACTAATTGTGGTTCTCCTTCCGCTATACAGCATAACATTGATGGCATTGAGGAGCTGACCAGCTCGGAGTTTGACAAATTCCTTGAGGAGCGTGCCGCCGCCGCTGAAAATCTTCCAACGATCCATGCATCGAACTCCGCCGCCGCCGCCGCCAGCAGTGCCACGACAGGAGCAGGTGGAGTAGGCGACAGCTTACGAAAGTCACCAAAGAAACCGGGCGCTGAGGAGGACTTGCTCGCCCTCTGAGTGATCTCCACCAGCTCCAGCCTCCGCTTCAGCTTCATCGGCTCTAATTGTTTACTCTTTCAAAATGTTACACACACCCTAAACATACTTATGCATAACGACGTCTATATAATAGCGGCTACATAATAACCCTTCTTTTATGTAAAACGCTTTTAATTTTTTACAAAACTGCAACGATAACTATTGATTCTATATCTATATATTCCAAAACAAATTTAAAACAAAGCGATCTTCTGTTGGTCTAATTGTAAGCCACGTCTCTACACATATTGATGGTAATTTTTAATGTATTTACGTTACATACGTCTATTTGTTGTTTATTTATACATATATACATATACATACATTATAAATCTAATTTATTTTACAAAATCATACGAACGATTGAAGAAAGATAACTAAAATACAAGAACAAAAAGGAAATACATTTCAAGCACATACCGAAAAGGGAATTTTTTCACTACGAATCGCTTTCCACGTTCATTGCCTGTGTGGCCGCTCCATAGGCTTCATCTTCATCTGCATCCTCATCACTCGAGGTCTTTTGACTCTTGGAGGACTTCTTCGTGCGCTCCTCCAGCCGGCTCTCCAAATCCCTGATGTACGCTTTCTTGCTGTTTATCAGCAGAAGGAATTTCGTGAGGAGTTCCGTCTCCTTCAACTTCGAATCTTTCACATACTGCTCGTACTCAGCCAACGAAGTGGTTTTCTGAACCTCGGATTCGGCGACTGGAGCAGGAGTCGCAGCCTGTGGCTTTTGCTGTCCCGCTTCGATGGCTGCATCCAACAGCTGGTAGCAGTTTGACACCGGCCTTAGGGGAACCTCCAAGTAGAGCGTTTCGTAGCCCATGCACTTGTACATCTTGAAGACCGGTTGCTCTTCATTTTCCAGGCAAAGTTCGTAGTCGAATCCCTGTTGTCCCATGTGCGTGGACATGGCCCCCTTACACTCCTCGAAGAAGGCATCAAAGGACTGGTCCAGGTCACTGGCGGCATTTCGTAGCTCCTCGTATTTAAGGCTACCGCGATAGTTCCGATTGTCCAATGTGGAGAGGAAGTCGAACTCCGCTTCGTCGTCCAGCCAATTACTCCGGGCGTAGATGAAGGGCTTTATGTCCAACTGACTGTGCGACAGTTGGGTGCGTTGCAGTAGCTTAACCACAAAAGATGACATTCTTATTGGTAAATTATTTCTTTTGGTTTCACAACAATTTGTAAATAAATTTTGCGGGTCTAGTTGAGCAGCTGATTGTCAGGGTTGTTAATTAACCGTAATATTACATTATGTAGGTAACCCTATTCCGTTTGCTCTTACTAAATTCTGGGCACACTTAAAAACATTAGGTTAGCACAGTTTAGGTCAATAATCTAGATATGTAATTGTTATTTTAATTTAGCTTAGCCTAATGCCAATCTGTCTTTCTTAATTAAATTAAATTTTTATTTAAATTTTTTAAATATTTAATAAGGCTTTTGCTGTTACCCAACTCTGGTCACACTAGGTCAACATTAAGTTAGCACAAGTTAAGTGGGATTAATTACAAATTAAACGCGCTCCGCCCCAGCCCCTATTTGTTTCCCTTTTTTACTGTTGTAAGCAATTTATTAGCCGCAATGCTCGACAACCTCGTGGAAATCGCCAGTTATTGGTGGTTCCGATACCTCATGGTACGTAATGATATATATATTAGTAAAACCTATGCTGAGCTCGCAGAGTTAATTGGTTTCGTCCATTTCTATTAAACTTCCTAGGTCACCGAGCTGTACATGGTGGAGAAGTGGGAACGCGTTACGATACGTAAGTGTAGCTCCAATTGGAGAAGAGAACCTGGGTCTTTCCCGGATTCGTCATACTTTCTTTGCGAATTTTCATTCTTATCTCGCTTATTATTATTGCTCTCGTCTCTCGCAGACGTCATATTCATGGTGTTGTTCTGCGTTTTCTGGTACTTCAACTACTCCGTCCTGCTCTCCCTGGCTGGTCTGATCTCTCCCGGTGCGGCCATGGCGGCGGATCTCATGCCCGGAATGCCAGTGGCCCCGAGTCTCAAGGTCACCTAACTGGTCTTTGCCTTTCAGTATCCAAAATATCCGAGCAACGCGCTGCCTCTCTCTGCAAAGCTTTATCTAATCCACATCCGCACGCGTTTACACAAGCAATCAATGGTCGAGGAGGTGGAGGTGGTGAAGGTGGCACCTGGCACTGGCGACGGACGACACATGTTCAACGACGTTCGATCTAATCGTCGACTGATTCGAATCTGAAGTGGAAACAATCCGGGCACTGTCCACCAAGAGCTAGCGACGCCCTGCCGCACTGTTTAAAATATAGTTTATCTAGCCGTAGTTAAAACTTAATGTCCGTAAATAAATTTAAAGCTTACACACCAATAAAACCTGTAAAATAATGTTTAAGAAATGACTTTCAAATAATGACATTCCCATACAAAATGAAGTGATATTTCCATTAGAAAATCCTGTAAATTGCATTGTTTTTCCTTGTTTTATTTTTCGTTTAATTTTGAAGAGGTATTCCCTTGTTTAATTCCGACTTAACTGAAAGTGCTTCCTTCCATTTGTGAATTGTTTTTGCTTATGCTTCTTCTAAATGGTAAATCCGTACTTGACCTCCGTACTTCATTGCTCTCAAAGTGTTACAATTCATTACAAAAATATATATATATAGATAGCCTATGGTGTATGTGTTACTGAATATTATTTAGAAACTAGTTTCTTATTTGCTTTTTTTGTTGTTTTCTCGTAGAAAAAAGAACGTGCGCGCGTTTTGTTATTCGAGCGAAGACCGCACACGGATCAGATCGGATTGTTATTGGCGATAGTGGTTATTATTATTATTTTTGTTGGGGAGGCAGTTTGGCTGGGTTCTTCGGGTTACGCTGATAGATTTGGGATTGGGGGACTCACTTAAGCCTACACGCTACATACTAAACTGTTACAACTGCTGCTGTTTCATCTTTTCGTTGATTTTCATGCATCCACGAAGGAAACAATATAATCATGGCTATAATCTAGGTTCCGTTGCACTGCAAGCCGATTTGTTAGAGAAGAGGAGCTTACTACACTAGTTACTTAAAGAGGGCGGCGGCGGCAGGCGGCAGATGCCCTCACCAGGTGAGGATCGCGCGCGCTGCATATCATCCGCTCGATAGGTTTACAGATACAGATAAAAACTGGCTACAACTAACTGTACAATATCCCACTCTCCCGCTCGGCTTTGGAACTCGTTGCCTCTCTCTACTTTCCTTCTCTCAGGCCAGGGCCAAGGCCAGCAAGACATCGATGCGAACTGCTAGTTAGGATGTGGGTGACGTCTCATCCAGCAGCATCACCCCGTTCTGCTCGACGTACACCAGGCGTGGATCCTCGCCAAACTCCAGACGCCCGTACCTGGCCACCAGCGGCGCCTTGTTGTTGTTGTTGACCTGCGGCGTTCGCGGCCACTTCCGCTTCGGCTTCGTGTGCGTCAGCATGTGCGATTTGAGGTTCGTCGACTGGGCAAAACACTTGGAGCAGCCGTCAATGGGACAGTGGTACGGTCGATCGCCAGTGTGTATCCGGACGTGAGTACGCAGATTGAAGTCCAGGGAAAAGCGCTTGCCACAGCCCTCGAATGTGCACTCAAAGGGCTTCTCGCCGGTGTGGACCAGCTGGTGGCGCTTCAGCTTTGAGCTCTCCACGAAGCTCTTGCCGCACACGTTGCACACATGGCCACGCGGCCCGTGCGTATGCATGTGCTTGCGCATGGCCGAATGGTTTCGGAACTCCTTGTTGCAGCCGCGATGGGTGCAGCGAAACTTTGGCTCCTCATCCTCCTCGATGGCGGTACCAGCTGCTCCTCCCGCAGCTCCCTGGTTCGCTGCTCCGGCTCCTTGTCCTGCTGGTGTTTTGGTCACATTGGTAGGCCTCGGTCGGGCTAGAATGCTGGACGCGACCAGTGGCGGCGGTGGCGTTGGTGTAGTCGCCGGCAGCGCTGTACTGAGTTGCCTCTTGGCCACCTTTGGCTGACTGCCGGCGCTTTTCAGTCGCACATTGGTGCTGCTGTTTTGGAGCACCAGTTTCGGGAGAGAGGCCTGAGGAGTCGCCATACATCCATTGATCTTGGTGATGCCAGCCGCGGGAAGGTGGCCCGAAGCCGTTGCTGGTCCGGCCGGAGCCTGCATTAACTCCACATTGTTCGGCATGTTCTCGATGAGTTCGATGTTGCCGTACGCCTCGTCCAGCTGGTTGTCCGCATAAATGAACTGTTCACTCAGCGGCTGGCTGTCCTCCTCGCCCTTAACATCGCCCATAAATGCATTGACCACCTCCTCGACGTCCGTTACCGCGGAGGCACTGAATGGATCTGGCAGGATGACGTACTCGTTGCCAATACCGTCGCTTAGCACATCGTGATTGATCATATGTTCGTCGATGATCAGCTTTGGCATGCTGGGGGAGCCGTCTTCGTCGTTCCGGGCGACGCTAGATGCGGATGCGGAGGCCGTCTGTGTAGCTACATCGGAGCCCGGGGCCTCCTCCAGCTCCTCCTCCTCATCCTCGTCCTCAGAGTTTAAAGAGGACCACAATGTGACATTGAATTCGTCCTGGGTAATGCGTATGGGCACCTTGGTTTGCTTCCATCGCTTTGTGGCCGAATTGACGCCCATGGGCCGCGACTCCACGCGACTTGTGCCAAATAGCTTAAAGTCCTGCAACTGGTTATTGGAGCTGTTCGAATCCTCGCCAGCCTTCATGTAGAACTCGCTCTCCAGCTGCTCCTCCTTGATATTTGTGGCCTCGATGGTGGTCAGCATCTCGGAGGCGATCTCAAATGCGTTCGTCATAGCTGGTGTGGCATCCGTATCGGGCTCCTCATCCTCACCGTCGCCGTCGCCGTCACAGGACGAAGACATTTGCATACCGTCCTCCTCAATAAATTCCTCGTCGTCGCTGGTCTGCTGCATAATGATGGGCGGCGGCAATGCGTCCGCCGTGGCCACCGAGGTGAGTCTGTCCAGCCGATCCACCGGATAGTACTCGTAGACATCGCCCGATATGAAGAACTCGCCGGTGTCCACCACAATGTTCGCCTCGTCGTCATAGTCGTCGATGATCTCCTCAATCAAGAAGCTCTCATTCTCCGCACCCATATGATCGGATCCCTCCAGTACGCTGGTGTACGGATCCTGATCCGTTCCAATGGTGGGCGCCATAGGTGGCGGCAGCACATGCGTGAAGTAAGCTGAGGCAGACCCCAGATGCAGAGGCTCGGCGGCCGCCGCCAGCGAGAGGTTCTTTACTATCGGAGCGCGAAGCTGGTGCTGATGATGCTGATGGTGTTGATGGTGGTGCTGCAGCTGCGGCTGGAAGCTGCCGACGCCGTGGTGATGACTTGTCATCGCAATTGTGGATTCTGGTTGTTGCTCTGCTCTGCTCGTTCCCTTCTATCCGCCTGTCTGTGTGTGTTTTTCCTTTGTGCGTATGTGTGCGGCGCGCTGCTCGCTGTGTGCGCGCGTGTCTGTGTGAGTTTGCGAGTGGTGGCCACCACTGGGAATAGGCGAAATAGTATCGAAATTAGTACCTGGCGGCATCCGGGCTGTCCGGCGGAGACTCACCCGCACAACTGCGTTCTCGGTTTCGGCCTTTGATGTCCCACCTCCGCTAACAACTCACCGCTTGCTGGCTTGTCTCTTCTCCTCCGCCTATCGCTTATTGTGCTGCTTTGTGGCGGCAGACGGCGACTGGCTAATGCGCTCCGATCGCTTCGCCCCGCCACGATGCTGGCCCGGCACCTGATTGATGCACTGTATGGTGGACGCCGCTTAGGTGACCACCGGCAGTGTAAATATTTTGAATTTTGCCGGTAAATATGGCGGAATTGTATTTTCCAAAATGGCTCGGTACTTTCTCTTGCGTATTTGTTTGTTCGCTTGTGTGTGTGCTGTTGGTGTGTGATAACGGCGCCAGATGCAACCCTGCGCGCGCTTTGTGTATATGTCGGTGGGCGCGAATCGTTCAAGCGGCCCTAAACCGCTGCTAACTCTCGGTAAATCAGCTAATAAGACCACAAATAAAATATATTATAAATAACGCTTCACTAATTTTGCATAAATGCCGCTGTTTCTTGCTGTTAATTTGCGGCGTTCTGTCTATCGATAGGCGATAGGCTTGTTTTGCCGCCAGAGTTGCCTTGACATCCGGCACATATGTACACACATATACATATGAATGTCTGCGCAATAACAAAGAATAAATGTTTAGCAATTATTTGTTTTTCTTCTTCTTCTAGCTATTTACATGATTAGTTCTAAAAATTCCAATATTTCCTAGTTAGAGTTTCTTCAGCAACAGCACTTCGGGCAGGTAAATGCGCGCCAACTTGGACTCTACAAAGCGCTCATGCCGACAACTCAATGTTTCGGCGGATTGCCTAAAGTCAGTCTTATTGAAGAGGACGCTCTTTCGATCCGGTGTTAGGGCCAGGTTGTAGTGCCGGCACTGCTCCTGGAGTCCGGCAGGCGAATCGATTAGCAGCAAACGCAACAAGTACGGGGCCGGCACCGTAAGTTGTTTGTTGTTGTAGGCATGCGTGAAAATCTGCAGCAAGCTCCTGCAACAAATACACCGAGGATATGGGTAAAAATCAATATACTCCATTGGGGAGGGGCAGATGCAGTTCTACCTACCTCCTAATTGCCTGCAGTTTGGTGGTGGCCACCGCACACAGAATATGCGGCAGCTGGGGCAAACCCATGAGCACCCTGTACAGATTTCCCTGATGATAGGACAGGCAGATGCCGAAGCACAGCCGGAAGGTGTCATCCTGGCGCACATTCTCCGGCAGAGTGAGAGCCCGCACGAAGGACTCCGGGGATCCCAGATTGAATACTTGATACAGACTCTCAATGAAACAGCGACGCTTCAGTTCCATCAGCGTTAGTTCCTCAGAGGAACCAACCTTATCCAACTCCTCGTAGCAGCAGAGCACACCAGTTAGACACTCCTGCAAGTGCTGGTTGCATATCTTAGGGTCGAACTTATCTATGGACTCGCAGCACAACCGATACCGGCTGTAGGCCAGGAACATGACAATGGGCTCCAGAAGTCGGATTGTCTGACGGGCATCGTACATCTGGATCACGATCTCACGGCGCACAGCTCGCAAGCGGTCGAAGATGAAGTCGTAGGCCACATTATACGGCTTTCGGGTGTCCAGGATTATACTACAAAGAAATTAGAACCAAGCTGAAACTGGGTCTTACACAGAAAGATACTTACTCTTTGAGCAGATACTCCACTGTTTTGGTCAGCGACTGCTCTGTTCTCATGTCCTTGGCTTTTGGCATCTTGGCATCGGCGGCGGACCGCGTGAACTCTTTGACCAGGACGCCGGGAGTATTCTTCTGGCCATTCTTCAGTTCGAAGTAGTGCAAAAGCTTCTCGCGGATCCGCCTGAAGGAAATGAAATATTCTACATACTTTTATTGATTATTATTTAAAACAAATGATAATTACATTTTAGCCTCCCCATCGGGACAGAAACTTTGGCAGGAGCCTCGAACTTGAGCCATTTGTTGTTAAAGCATCTAAAGGGTCCAGCCGCGCAAACAAACCAGGGCTGCAGATATCCGTAAGGAAAACTCAAAAATGGATAGACTCGCCTGAATAAGAGTATATATTACTTAAATGGTAAGAAACTGTAAAATACTATGCATACAGAATTTTATAAATCAACCATAAAGTTATTAATGTTCTGCATTTTGTAAGTAAAAAATTGTATAACCCCCCTTGCTGCGCTCATGAAATTTTCCACTCAGCTGACTTAGCCAGGGTTGTCAGGTAATCTTACTCTTTTAAATTTCAGTAGCTCGTTTTGGGGTTTTCCCCACCTACAGCTTAACGGGATGTTTTCGGGACATTTTGGACCCTTCTTCCGAAGCCAACGTCAGGCCTGGCGAGCTTTCAGCTTTCACTTCCTGAGACTCGCCGCCGAATGTGGTTTCGGCAACAGGTGCTCTCTGCAGAGGGTGGCTACCCTGCTGCCGCTAGTGGTTCTACGCTCTGCTCACTGCAAAAGCAAGTCGAAAGATGGCCAGGATGTGAAAAGGCCGGGACGCAAGCGAACTATGAGCAAGGTGATGTACGAGATGAGTCTGGAGGGCAAGGCGCAGCAGTATCTCAACGCCCTGAAGGAGAATTGGGAGCTACTGCATCGCACTCCCGGCATGTTTGCATATCAGCTGCAGAAGACCCCACAAAGGCGAAAGATACCAGGATCCTATGGCTTCTACACGGAGGTAAAATTATTGTCCTTGGCAATTATTCAGCTGTTGTAATCCTCCTCGACTTCCACCAGCTCAATACAGATCGGTCCTTAAAACGCCGTGGCCCGCAGCATATCGAGAGTTTGAATCCCACCTTTAAAGACAAGGTGTTTAACTTCAACAAAGTTCGCGAATCAGAGGTATTGATGAACATCGACGATTGCCACGGCAGTCCCCCAGTACAAATGATCATTAATAAGAGCCCGCTCACCAAGTACCACTCCTTGATCTGTCCGGAGGTGGAAAAAAACCATGTCCAGCGAATAACCCGTGATATTCTGGCCTTTTGCATCACCTTCATGCGCAGCATTGATGATAAAAACATTCGCATGGGCTACAACAGTCCCGGCGCATTGGCCTCTGTGAACCACCTTCACTTTCATCTGCTGCTGTTTCCCCAAGATCTATATATTGATAAAGTCCCATTGGAAGAGCTAGCAGGAGATTCTGTTTATCGATTGAGCCGGCGGGCACCCACTGAAGCCATATGTGTGGTATTCCGTGAAAAAGACACCGATGACGATGTGGCAGAGAAGGTTGATCAAATTTACAAGCTGGCCATGTGGATGTGCCAGAAAAATATGCCCCACAATCTGTTCATAACGCAGGATAGAAGTTCGGGGAAATACGGAGACGTACAAGTCTTCGTTTTTGCCCGCTCCAAATACTGCGTAAGCAAGGATTTGGCAGACTTTAATGTGGGATTCTGCGAGCTGTCAGGGTTCATTCCGCTTCCAGGTAAGGCACATTACTTTTAAATAAAACAATTTCAAGTTCTTAGTGTTTCCTTGACAGATGCCGATAAAATGGAGAATCTTACGGAACCACAGGTGCTTCACAGGATACGCTCTGTCACAGGCGAAGCTCCCAAAGCTGTGTATGAGGAAATAACGAATATTGTCGAAGGAAGGATAAATGATAACATTTGGGACCAGCCTTTGACAATATGAAACCGAGTACAAAATAAAAATAAAGAGGCTTTCCATTTTGAAACTTAATTTAATCCTTGACTATGGTATCACACAGCCGCCGCGGCGAATCCCTTGCCCATGGTGGCTTTACTGATGACTTTGTTGTTGACAGCAATGCTGTAATCTACTTGAGCGTCGCTGTTCTGTTTCCTCAACAGATCCATCAGCTCTGGCAGGTTGTCCTTGGCCACACTTTCGCGTATTGTCTCAAAGAAGGCCATATAGTGATGCAGGTTGTGACTGGAATAGAGAGAATATTCAATAAAAGCATGGATCATTTTAAAGCCTCTCTACTTACACCATTAGTAAAATGGGACCGAGTAGCTCGTTGGTCTTGTACAGGTGATGTAGGTAGGCACGCGTGTGCTTTTGGCAGGTCAAGCAACTGCAGCTTCTCAGTAGTGAAGAGAAGTCCTCCTTGTTGACATCCTCGGTGATATCCAAAAAGGGCACATGCTCCTTTCCGTCTTGCACAAAGCCGAACGTTAAGGCTTTAAAGTTGAGAGCGGCACAATAGGCATAGGAGGTGTCAAATATGTCCATCCCCTGCTGGACGAGCTCCAGTGCGGTCAAAGGAGTAAAGGCGCCGGGCACCATTCTCGGCTTGTCCTCCTCCAGTTGCTTAACACAGTGCTCCACGATGGGCAGCAGTTTAACACTGTCTACAGTCGTTGCTGTCAAGCCATTCGTGTGGAATCCCTCCAAGATGTAGCCCCCGTAGCTACCCGCCGGCTGTTCCCTAGCATGCTTAATCGACTGTGTCCGGGCAAAAGTGTTGTATCCGCCAACGATGGGAGCCAGTAGCGTAGACTGCACCTTTCCCCGCTGCTCGTAGATGTAGTGCATGAACTTTTCCGTTCTGTCCACCGATTTCTGCACCCTCTTCTTGGCGCTCTCTGCATTGGTGTCCGCATCACAGAGTCCCTGGTAAATATCCGGTCTGATGCTGGCCACCATTTCCATGTAGCGCTCCGGAGTCAGCGACTCACGTCCCCTGCGTGTGAACAACGGCAGTATGTCCCGGTCATTGCCACCCGAAGGCGTCGATTCGCAAGGATCTCGCAGCAGCAGGACGTTCAGGTACCCGGGGAAGCCCACGTAGTCGCTGACCCCGCGATCCCCGTTATTCCACTGTGCCAGAGCCTCTGCCATTTGGTCCATTGTGGACAGAGTGAACTGTAGCACCTGTGGCTTCCGGCTGACATGGCTCTCAAACACATCTGCACTGAGCCATGGAATACTGCCGCCTTTTGTGGTCTGCATAAGGAGCGGCGTCCTCAGCTCGGGGCCTCCTTCCCTAATCCGGAGTTGGCCCAGGCGGCCGGAATTCTTGGTGATGCTCTCAATTGCAAATTTCATGCCGATTTTTTATTTATTTATCTTTGGAATGAATGAACGAGAAATCGCGCACGTTTAAGCAGTGAACAACTCTTCGATAACGATAACACAGTCGGTGCTGCCATTGTAGCTATTTTGCACCATAGTCAGCTTGCTTTCTTAAGCGTACTCAGATTGATGAAACGGTTTCTAAGCTGTAAGACAGAGTAAGAGGTCAATAGTCGAGAAACACTTATCGCTATTTTAAAGGCTGAGTTAAAGTGGTAAGCTTGGGCAGCCCACCTAAGGAAATATTATTGTTTTTGTGGCCGAATCAAGCTACGGCTCGATGCCGCCAACCCGGCAGCCGGTTCGCAGTGACCAACACAGCTGATTAAGCGTATGACCGCATCATTTGTAATCTAATAATGACAAAAACTTTTTTAAAAGCGGTCACACTTATTTTTTTTTAATGTTTCGGTCGTACTCGGATTTAAAAAAAACTAGCTTACAAATATTTCATTATGTAAACATAAAATTAAAAATACATGAATCAATATGAGGAAAATATTTTAGAACTTATTTAAACTCATTAAGCAGCTCAAGACTTAAAATTAGTACATTTTTTTGGTAAATTTCAATGGTAAACATTTGCAAATTTTTATATTAACCCTTTTGTTAAAGAGTTAAACTAAAATGTATTATTTTTACATTTATTTTTGTTTTATGTTCTTGTTTGAGATTTTTTAAATTTTAAATTAATCTTAAAAATCTCCTGCCAACTATGGGCTATAAAAACCGCCGAAATTGAAATCGGGAACTCTCCACAATATCATATAGATTCTAGCTATTCTTCAACTACAGAAAATCGGGCTGGCAACTCTGTCAACTTGGCGCCCCTATTCTCTTCACGTGTTGTTGTTGCTGCTGTTGTTGTGTTCATCTGTTCGCTGCTCAGTTGTTTTTGACTTTTCGGCGTATTCGCTTTGAATTCGGAGTAGGGGGCTTGTTCTGTGGCTCTCCACTGACTATGTTTTTATGTTGTATGCGCAGCGCACTTGATAGAAATTGTTGTCATTGTTTCGGTTGCGTTGCCTCACTGTTTTAGTTTCTGACGCCGCTCTCGCTCGCACTTGTTAGGGGCAAGCGTGTGCGGACTTGTTCCGCAGCGGTAATAAATATGTACATATGAATATCTGTCGTTGTGTGTGTGTTCCGTTCCGTTCGCGTCGTTCATTGATTTCCTAATTAAGTTTATAATTAAAATGAATTGAAAAATTACTCATATGCGAGTGTGTATGTGTGTGCTTATAGAGACATGTAAATTGGCTGCCCGCGCGTGAAAGCCTATTAAATAAGTTATGTTATGTACTTACAAGTCCCCCGTACTTGCATATGTAGAATAAATAAATTGCTTTGAATTCGAAAGCGAAATTGTGCCAAAAACATCAGCAGCATCATCATCAGCGAAAGAGGTAATTAGAATAACAATAATTCAGAGACCGTGTTTTTAAATTGATGACTTCCTTGCGCTGGCCGCCGTACATACATCTGTATGTACATACATACATACATATGTATCTATGTACGTTATGTTTTGCTCATATTTATAATTAAAAGCAATTTACATTTATTCTGCGAACAAACGGCTATAAAAATTCCTCGACGAGAAAATACGAGTGAGATAAAATCGTAAAATACCGCTGGAAGTTTTAAAACCTCCTGCTCTTCAGGGTTGCCAACAACCCGAACAGAAGTGGCCTTGAGATCGTTGGTTCTGCGACTCTGCTACCTGTTCCCGACGTTTTACGCCCCGAAAGAGTCGTAAATGTAAAGCTGTAAAATTACGCACGGTCCATAAAATCGTACATTTATGCTCATTCCAGGTGGTCCTGCCGAAAACGCCACGGTGTGGCAACCCTAGGCAAATGAACTGTTTTTACCTGCAAGGCGCGAGACGGAGAGGGACGGAGGAGCACAACGGATAATTTAGTGGAATTTTCAAAAATAGCAAAGCCAGCAACGACGACGGCAGCCATAATCCCCCAGCGAGCACAATAATCAAAGATTAAATCAGGTTTATATGGAAAGGGTTATAGCATGGCGCAGGAAGAAATACACGTTTCCTAGCGCAACAGCAACAACTACAATACCAACAACACCTACAACTGATTACACTCACACTCTCACAGATGCGAGAGAGCACACGAAGCCGACGAACGAGAGAGAGAGATACTAAGTTTATGAGTTGAATTTCACGAATTCTTAGTAAGCGAAGTCAAAATAGCTCCCTGTTAATGAGATGTTAAGCTTGAAACTAAAACATTAGTTTTGCCATTTCATAAAATGCAGTTGAATTCATGGGCAACCTCTGTTTGTTTAATGAATGCATAAACCTTCGTTTATGCACTCGGCTCCCGCACCATGTCTGGAAATGATTGCATGAATTGCATCGCATAAACGCAGAGAGAGAGAACGAGAGAGAGTGGGAGCGACTCACGACGGCACTAGACAGAGAGCGGACATAAATCGTAGCCGCCGTGCATGAATGTTTTTCGCTCATTTTGCTTTCGTGTGTGTAACGGCAATGTCGTGTTTCGGAGCGGCGGCGAAAACACTGCAGCAGTAACAACAACAACGATTAAGATTTTCCGTTTTTCCGTATGGAAGCAGCAGCAGTAGCGGCATTTGTTTTGAAAGTAAAGCAAAGGCGAGCAAGAAAAACGAAATATAAAACAGAGGAAGACGGGAAAAGCAACGCCGCTGCCGACCGCGCCTCGCAGTGTCCGTGTATTAGTGCCTGTCTGTCGTCGGTCTTATTACTGTCTGTGTGTAAGTGGGCGCGAACGTAAGGCCGAAAAGGAAGTGAAAATAGTGCAAAAAGGCCAAGTAATAATAATAATAATAAAATAGGCAAAACGACGGCAAAGCGAAGAGACAAGACCCAGACCAGTTTCGAAAAAGCGCCTATTTCCAGGGCCCGCTTATGTACGTTGCTATTTGTGTGTGTGCGTGAGTCTCAATCTATGTGTATTAGTGCGACCACATACGGGGAAAAGGCCTTTTCAAAGGAGCGAAAGGGAGCGCGCGAGCGAGCAATAAGAATAATAAATTACACTTTGCTATAATAAGAAAAATATATACAGACACACACACAAATGAACGGCGGGAGAGGCCCACACACACATGTGCTCCCCGTGTGTGGAAAATTGTAATAAAATATGAACCGCAAAAGCAGCAACAGCAGCAGCAGCAGAAAAACGAGAAAAACTAACTAAAAAATAAAATAAAGGCGAGAGAGAAGTGAGAGAAAATATATGCATATATATATATTTCGAAATCGCATGTGCCATTTTGTAAGCTTTAAAAACCACAGTATTAAAAACCGAAATCGGTAAAATGTCCTGCATATCGAGCAACTTTAGCTCCTTTTTCCTCAACTCGCTCAACGATCCTTCAGAGTTTTCCAAGTACTTGAGCAATGGCGAGCTCAAATGCTCGAATTTCGAGGAATTTCAAGTGTTTGGCTGCGCAGGCGCAACGTCGCAGCAGCAGCACCAGCAGCAACAAATGCAGCATCAACAACAACAACTACAGCAGCTACAGCAACAACAACAGTATTCCACACACACACACTTAACCAATGGCTGCAGCGTAACGGACTTTTACGAGTCACCAGCCGCGACGCAGGCAGCAGCGTCGACGTCGCAGCGGGAAACCTGCGTCGGCAGCGCTGTACCCAGCTCAGGTAGCACCGTTATAGCCGATGCCAGCGTCCCACCGGCGCCGACGTCGGCAGCAGCGCCCACAGGATCTTCCGTTTCTACCGGTGGTGTCGTAGGAGGAACAACAGGAGGAGTAGGAGGATCAGTAACAGGGACTCCCCTTCTCCCCAGCAATCGATGGCCCACGGCGGTGGCCACACCCAACGGCCATACCTCCGGAGCAGCAGCCGTGGTGGCAGCAGCTTCGGTGCCGCAGCACTTTGATGGATCCTTTGAATTCATCAAATACCTACGTCACTCCACGGACTTCACGCCCAGCCCAAGCCCCAGTTCTGTTAGCGAGGGTGCCGCCGGCTGTCCGGAGAAGGGCAAGTTGCTGGCCGGCAGCACACCACCGCCACCCGCCCAGTCACCGGTGGCCGGCGGGCTGATCGATCTGGACACGAGTACCTCGCAGAAATCGAGATCCGCCTCCCGAAAGGTGGCAGCCTTGTTGTCTTCCGTTTCGCGGGCTTCCAACAGTCTGGTGGACACCAGCACCTCGGCCTTGGACGTTTTCGATCACGACTCGAAGCAGACCATTTTTGATCTGCAGCACATGGCGTCAAATGGATCCTCTAACTCGAACGAGTCCTCCCTGGAGATGCTTGCGTTTCCCAACTCGCACCTGAATGCTTCCAATTCGAACACCTCGTCGGAGGGAGCGGCCTGCGGGAGTGCGGGCGAGTTTGGGGGCCTGCTAACCGGCGCAAGTTGCTCCTCCTCGACGGCTTCCTCCTCGTCGCATGCGCCCAAGCTTTTGGGTAGCTTCGTGATCAAGGAGAACTTCGAGGTGCATCCGTCGCACAAGGTGGAGGAGGGCATCTTCCAGCACATGAACAAGCTGCCCTCGAAGAAGAAGGACACACTGAAGCAGCTGGGCGTTCGGTTCACCGGCCAGATGACGCTGACGGACAAATCGATTGTGGTGGAGAACTTTATCAAGTTCTGCGAGGTGAGTTTAGCAAATTAAGCTACCTTCCCGATAATCAAAAGAGGTTGGGTTGGGCTCTACGTTTTTAGGGAGCTTAGCGAGTCAAATTTCCCTTTAACGCGAGAGAGTGGAAAATTTTCACCGCTCTCACTCCCCTGGCCATTTCCATATGCAATTTAAATATTTGCACATATGTACGCATTACGTATTTATTTTGATGATGGTCGTCGGGAATTGGTCGGGTATAGGGGTGATATGTGGGGTCTAATTAGGGTTGGTCAAAGGGGTAGTATTTCCATTTGGGAGTGAATTACTATAGGAATTACTTTGCCAGTTTCATGTATATAATATTAGAGGGTTTTCGCATAAAAATGGAGATAAATGGAGAGGCTAACTTACTAATAACGAAGTCTTGTTAGATATATGACTTTAAATTAAATACAATTTCGTTATTTTCTTTTGTATAAGTATGGAATTTACTTGTAAAAGCGTTCACCAATTTAATGCAATCTAAACAATATGGGAACTCAAAATAAGTGGGGGTCAAATGAATACTTATACCAACTTATAGCTGATAAACAACTAAATGCACGCCATGAATTAAGGTCAATTTATCATTTCTCTTATCAAGCTAATACTAGTTCATATCTCGGTGAACACGTGGGGTATATATTAATGTTTTTGGGCAATATTAACATTCTTATCGACCGTTTATAAAGCAGCAGTTTTGGTTGTATTTTATTAAATTGTTTGTTATATAAATTTTTACAAGTAATTGATAATTAATTTGGAGGAATGTCCACTTAAAGTAAATTATTGTTTATTTCTAAATAATTTTCTTTAATCTAGAATAGTATAATTTCACATGTTCACTATTACTTAGCTTTGTTTTAGTTGTTTTGAAATACTACCTAAAATTTTTAAGTGTTCAGGGCTGCCAACAAAATGAATACAGACTTAACATTAATTAAAACGGCGCTTAAGAGTATGCAACATAATTTTTTTGTTCCCTAATTTTGTGTATATTTCGAATGGAAGAGCTTAAGTAATCCCCGAATCCATTTTTGAATTCCAGATTTTGATATATTTTGCGGTGCAAGAGCATATATATGTAAATATATAAATATATAGTACATAGGAATTGGGATATTCATAATATAAACATGCACCCTATCTATATCCTATATCCTATATCGCATCCACTCGCTCATCCCAACACACACACACACCCAATAGCTTCCAGAGGATTCCGTTTGGCCCCCCACTCACACAAATGTCATTATAAATTGTAATAACAGGAGCAGTGGCGCCGGCATCGCAGTCGCAGTCGACGTCGACTGCAGCCAACCACAAATTCAGCATACAACTGTAATCATGTGTGCTTACTGTATGTATGTATGTATGTATGTGAGTGTGTTCGTTCTAAACACCTATACATGGGGGTTAAGCTCCACCACCACCCGCACCAAAAACACACACAGACACATTTGGCGCCCTTTTCAACACTATAGCAAGTCAACCCCAAACACTCACCACGCTCATTACGCTCCGTTTTATCACACACAAACACACAGCATACCCACACACAGACAGAGAGTCACATCTAGATTTGTTGGCAGCGCCCCCTCACTCTACTAAAGCACCCACACACTCGCCAAACTATGTACAAAATGGCATTGATGGCATAATACAACAAAAGCAACAACAACAGCGCGCAAAATTACGAAGGAGGCGAAAGAGAGGAAGCTGAAGATGTAGAAGAAGAGGGCTATGAAGTGGGCTGGGGTAATCCTACCCCCTATATTACAACATTTTAGTTCTAAGACGCTCTCTGCTTCTACCTTGCTCCCTAACTCAAAATTGTTGCGCTCTCTCTCTAACGGTAGCTGCTCTCTCCGGGCTCCCTCTCCCAGCCATCCCCCCGCCGCTCAAAACTTACTTGAAGGCTGATTTCTCCTGCTCGAAACTACCAAAGTGTGTGTGTGTTTAGTTGTGCCAATGTGGGTGTGGGCAACCCCCAAAAAAGCTCAAGGCAGAGTCGGTTGCTATTGAGTAATTGTACGTTGCCCTCCCACTTGCTCCCAATCCTCCTCCTCATGCTCCACCATCTTCTTCCGCTTCTCCCTCGGACTCTTCTTTGGCTTCCACTCCTTAGACTCTCATACATACAATCATCAAGTTACTTGCGAAGGGAGCGGCGGCAGTGATGGGGAAAGAGAAGAGTGGACTGTCCGTTAGCTGCTTGGGCATGTCCTTTTCCTTTTCCTTTACCCGACTCTCTCGCACGTACGAGCATGTGTGTGTCTGTATTTTATCAACACATTTTATACATGTCTCTATCGGAGTGAGCGTTTACTACAGTCGAAAATGCCTAAGTCAAACTTAGATTTCAAGTTAGAGAACCTAGACTATCGAGGGTGCTCTAAGAGTCATTAGGGCTTCGATATTACCTCAAAGCTGCCTTAATGTATATAATAAAATGTTTAAGGCACGAAATTTTGTACGTATTTGTTTATTTTTAAGCATATTATTAGACACATTTTAAAACGTTAGTGATTACCGTAAATATAAGAAATAATAACATTATTTTCTTAAGAACGAAAGCTAAGCTCGGAGCCCGACAAAAAGCGAAAATCAACAAAACCCTTTAAGTCACGAGCCCAACAGAATATGAGAGCTAAGCAAAACATACTTGTAAAGTCGTTTGTACTGGTTGTGTATGATTTGTTTTTCTAGTCCTTAATGTGAGGAAGTTTTATCTCCGACGATAAGTTGGTTTTGTTTTTGTACCCGTTTGAGATTTTTAATTAAATCTCTGAAAGTCAAGCCTTAATCTTAAATATTATACTTGAGCTTCTTAGATCACAGAACATTTAAATGAGTGCCATTTACTAAAGTTCCACTGTAAATGAGGCTGTGTGTGTGGCCCCCAGCGGCAAACGTTGAAGGCTACTAAGTGCGCATGCAGTCGGCTCACCCACACAAATGCATTCCTGTTTGCCCAACTTTGGGCGAGTATAAGTCTGTATGTGTGTCCAAAGGACAGATTAGTGGTATGGGGGATGGGGAGAGCCCAAAAGGGGGTGGGCCATGGGCAGGTACAATGTCTCGGCTCGCACAATTTACGCGCACACACACGCGAAGGGAGGCGCACATATGGGGCATTGATTATAATTTTAAATTATACATATGTATGGGGGCCACATACCGATATAACTGTACATGCCGCATTTGACGACTATATACAGGATATATATGTATGTACATATGTAATTTATATATGTATAGAGGGCTCGTATGTATATTTGTAACGCACACACATCAAATATTTAGGTTTTGTGCAACGTTTTGTCGCCGTTTTTGGGGACAAAGACACACACATAAAATTGGTGTTTGTTTTTTGAATTTAGAGCGCATTTAGAACAGGTTACCTTAATTAGAAAACCCCGTAATTAGTTGCCTAATGAAAGGGCTGAGGTGAAAAAAGGGCGTTGAATGAGACCCTTAACCCTTTAAGGCACACACTCTCACGCACTCATTAACAGAAAAAACCTGTTAAACGGCACACACGCATTGAAGGAGAGTGAAAGTGTGAAAATGTCCCCCCAACTTCATGAGCACTTCATGCACACACGCACACCCTCGACAAAAAAATAGAATCAAAAAATCATGGCAGCAACAGACGAGACATGCCGCTCCCCTGTGCTTGTTGTTGTTGTTTCTCGGCACTTACAAGCAACACCCACAACAACGACAACAAAAACAGAAACACCGCCGCACAGAAAGGAAAACAATTCACACTTGTCTCTCAATACAAACAACAACAAACCGCATCACACCACAGACAACAACCGCAATCCCGCCACACACGCACACACACAAGCAAACAAACACCCAAACACCACAGACACACACACACACACACACACTGACGGGTAGCACCCACACTGCGTCACGCACAAACACAAACCATGTCTGCCAATAAGTTTGCAAAAAAGCAAAAACAAAGGAGAGACAGAAACCGAAACAGAAACAGAAAAAACAGAAAGCAAACAGAAGGAAACGTGAACGAAAACAGAAACGGAAAGCAGCAGCGAAAGCAACAACAAAATACCGCAACACATTGCCATTTGCTTTCATTCTTCTCTTCCTGTTTGTTCTTTTTTTTTTAACTTTTATCTTCTTTTTTCCAGGTATTTGTAGTGTACTTGGGTATATTTGTGTTCCAAGTACTATCTTTGTAGCATCTACAAAGATCGTATATAATGTAAAATAACTTTCCTTTTAAAAAGAATCGTATTATCAACTGTTGTTATGCGAAACTTCCTAGTTATCGTTGTCCTTGCCGCTGCCCTAAAAAGCAGGCAATTAAAAATATCTTTTTCAGCCTTTAAAAGTACAAACTTTTTAAATTCTGACCTTTTATTAGCTTGACAAATGAACGATCTAGTTGAATAAAAAATATCGCCTTTTTAGTTTTAAAAAAACATTGGCTACGAGAAATATTCAAGAGAATATCTTTTCATGAAACAGTTAAGTAGTTATGCTAGAGTCTGGTAAGCTTTTCACTAAGAAAAGAGAGGGATAGGGATAGCATTTTATTCTATATAATGGAGAATGTATCGAGAGGTTTAGACCTTCTTACTATCCGGGCTCATTGGTGCTTGCCTTCAATAAGCTCTGAGCTCTATTCGTGTGAGAAGCCGATTAACGATGATAGGTACCAGGTACCTGGAGGTCCAGGTGCTAGGCTTGGGCAGCTCTGTTTAAGACCGATAAAAGGATCAGGAAACCCTTGCATTTAATCAAAGAATGCTTGATCTTCTCGTGTAACCAAGAGTATCTGGGTGTTGGCATGCTCTATATTGTTGTGTTTTTTATTTTTGTTTTGCTTTTTGACTGTGAAACAGTTGAGTGGCCATGGGCGTGCGGTGGCTACGAGTGGGACAGCACTTGATATGCCGGCTTGACAGCAGCAACAGTGCGGCAGAGTTCACCGCAGACCAAGCCCCAACTCCTCCCGCATAGTTGGCTGTTAATGAGACACCCGGAGAAGTGGCCAGGTGTCGCTCGCCTGTCATCACGCTGCCGGAAGATATGGAGAGTGTGAGTGTGCCACTCTCATCCTTTCTCTCTGACGTGAGTTTAAAGTTCTCTGTCCGCTACCGAAAAGGAGAATATGTGTCTCGTCACTCCTTTTTGCTCTATTGATTTTTAACATAATCAAAACCCGAAATGTATGTACGAATCCCCAGAAGCTTCCTTTCACACATGGGGCAGAGCGAGAGCGAGGAGAGCAAATGGTGGTGGGTGTCGGGTGGACGGGTGGACGGATGGACGGGGCGACGAGTGGTGGCAACCACTGGCGCACTGATTATGAGGATGTTGATAAGTTCCGACGAGCAAAGGACCAAAAACGACGACGAACGAAGACTCACACTCGCACACACACAGAGGTGGCCATTAAGCCGCTGCCTGCGCCTACTAAAGCTAGGCGAGCACACAAAGGCACAGAGACACAGACACAAGCGTACACACAACCCTTTCGGGGGTCCTTGCAAATACCCAACCCCAACCCCAGCCACCAAGGCAACCTCCCTCTTTGGGGGAAAATGGCTTCATTGAAAATGTTGTTTGCTTTTCTATTTGGGTTTGCTTTGCTGCCTTTTCTGCTTCCTCTTTGCGCTGCGCCCTATTCTATATTTTTACACTATAAAATATACATTGTAAGGGTGTGGGTCCTGGTTTCGGATGTGTGTGAGTTTGTGTGTGGAGCTTTAGCTTTGGCATGTTATTCAGGAACCATTTCCCAAACCCTCCGCCACCCCATGTCTCCCTTTCTGCCCCCTTAGACCATCGTCCCTTTGCAAGTTTTTGGCTTTTGTGTAAAATTTTCGTTTTAAACTTTTGCGTTGTACACGAATTATAAGTTTTGATTAGTAGTGGGCAAAGTTTTCACCTCGCATGTGTCTGTGGGGCTTGTGTCAGCACATATATACTCGTCGTAGTACATTATGTAACGTCAAGTATATATGTGCAGGCATAGAAATTGTCGTCAATGAATACACATGCACGGGAGTTACGTGGAAAACAGCCTAAAAGTAGAGAAAATTATGCTAAAAGTCACAAAAGGGAAGGGATGTTACTCTACACGAAAGGTGTAAGTTATTTCAAAACTAATGGAAGGGTGGTTAGCGTTGGGATGCGTAGATATGATTGTTGGGGGACCAGTAGAACCGGTATGTCTGGAAAATTAATTTCCAACTAGTGTTGAATTTCTAATAACATTTTTTTTTTGTAAATCGAATTACAAACAAAGCTGGAGTTTCAAATAGGAGTCTCCGAAATGCTTTCGAGTTTAAATTTACATATAACACGACATGAAAATGTATTTATTAATATAAAGTTGAACAGAAATACCATCTAAAGGACATTACTTGTAATACTGTACTTTACAGAAGTTCCTTTATTTCGGGTATATATATTCATGATTTAAAATCATTTCAAATTGTGCTTAAAGACATGCTACAACAATTTTTATGATATAGAAGGTACAATTATAAAGCACACTTAAGAGAAGTAGCCCCCCTGTGGCGATCCACCTGAAATTCCCAAGTACGAATTTAGTGACAGCTAAATTGGTACTAATGAAAAGATAATTGTGTGTTTAAAGTTTAAACTTGATATGACTTAATTTTAAACTATAAGATATAAGAGATATTGCTTCCCTCTAATTCCCCCCAAATTTCCACCTATTCTCCCGCCAACAGGAATACGATATCAAGGATCATCGGCCGTGGCTGTCTCTGAACCAATGCGGCCTAAACAAGCCCGAACAGATCAAGTTCGCTCGATATCTGGGACAGGGCCTGCCGACGTTCACGCTCTTCTGCATTTATAGCAATTTTAAGAATCTTTTCTGCACCAAACGCACAGAAATGTGAGTATCCCCAGGATAATTCAATATGCCGCTGTGCTCCTAAAAGCATGCTTCTACTATAAATTGATGAATGTCCTGTTCCTTGCAGCTACACGAAGGACGGCTACAATCTGCCTTATATACTCGACAAAACCAAGCGCTTCCTGGCCAACACAACAGCTGGTAAGTGAGAATCTATATCTAAATATAGGTATAGGTATTAAGTATAGAGATAGACCCCCGTCCCAGTCCCGAATTCCGTGCAGTGCAAATGCAGCAGCAACAGCATCAGCAGGCATCGTTGTTGTCGTCTTCGTCATCAAACCGAAAGAATGTGTTCAGGCAAAGGAAAATTAATAAAAAAAGAGAGAAACAGAGAGGCGAATGTGCTAAATTTTAAAAATATATACACTCGAAACCAAAAGAAGTGCTTACATTCATTTTTATGATTTTCCTTCCTACTTATGCACTTCTCATTTCTATTTCTATATATTTCGTGCACTTTTCGTTCTTTTTTAGTTTTTTTAAAAAGCGAAATGATTATCAAACGAGAACTACAATTTGGCCTGCCTATTTTTGCAAAATTGCTACGAAAATAATAACATTTTTATTGTCTGCTCTAAAAAAAGAACTAAATACACCAAACATAAAACCAACAATTTTAATTTTTGACTTCAATTTGTTTGTTTGTTTCCTCTTTCTTCTTCTTTTTCCACGCATACGCTTTCAATCACTATAGGCGACAATGCCAATAACAACAACAGCAACAGCAACAACATCACCACGAACAACACCAGTAACAAGACCAACAACACCACAACAACAACAACACCATCTACACCGGTCAAACAGACACCACAACAACAGCAGCAGCAATCCGAGCCGGAGCTGCTGGCACCCAATTCACCTGCCACACCGAAAGCAGCCACAGCTGGAGGAGTAGGAGCTGGAACAGTCACGCCCACACAGGCCACGCCACGCACAAGGCCTGCCACGCCCACAATGCATGGAGGAGGAGGAGGAGGAACAGGCGTAGTGACGCCCACAACGCCTCAGCAGCAGCACCTGCAACAACAGCAGCAGCAACATCAACAGCAGCAACAGCAACAGCACTTGCTGCAGCATCCACACACCCACCCGCACCCTCATCCGCATCCGCATGCCCAGCATTCGCATCCGCATCCACATCCGCACACGCATCCCCATTCTCATCCACTTCACATGCAACCGGGCACGCCCACACGCAATTCGGCGATGGCGCCGCAGCAGCAACATCCCCAGCTGCCGCCCCATCCTCACCATTATTCCCCACATCCGCACCATCAGGCGCAACAGCACCATGGTCATCCGCATGCCCATCACTTTGCTGCCTATGCCTCAGCTCACGGGCATCCGCATCAGCCGCAGCATCATCCGCACTATTATCCGCACTCGCCACATCCACATCCTCACTCGCATGTCCAGCATATGGCGGCCATGGGCTATCCTGGAGCAGCGCCACCGCTGCCGCAGCAGCAGCAGCAGCAACAACAACAACAGCAGCAGCAGGCAGGTGGAGGAGCGGCGGCTGCAGCAGCAGCAGCAGCAGGTGGTCCTGCAGCCGGATCCGTAGGAGGCGGCGGCAGCGGAGGGGTATCCATGTGAGATTGGGGTCGGCGTGGCGCCAAGGACAGTGGCGGAGACGGCGGCGGCGCCACCTGTTGACACTCCTCCTCGCTTAGGCTGTTGGCAAGGATTCGGGATGGAGGATACAGGATTCAGCCGCACCCCATCGTCCTCCCCATCATCCTATGTCCTAGATTAGTTTGTCCCGTTGATGTGCATCGTCATATACTATTTTTATGTATACTCCTCGTTTTAGTTAACGTTTCGTTTATTTTAGACTAATTTTACACAAAACAAGCTTTTTGCCAAATTTTTATAAAAACTATATGCAAATTTTTTGTATTACGTTTGGACGACAATATCAAAAATTGTTGGACAGCTGTCGATCATTATTACACACCCAAAACTATGCAATGTTATTCCTTGAAAAGAGATTATTACATTTTACACAACGCAACACACACACACACACATCACACACTTTTACACACACACTCACGAGTATAGAAAATCATACTAAACGCTATTTAATATTATGGTAATAATATAATAAATATATATATATATATATATTTTAGTAAGCCAAGAACAAAATGATATGTATGTTAAATGTAAAACCAATCCTAACTAAAAACACACACAAAACATACGATATATATGGAAATTGTTTGCGAACCCGGAAAATATATATACAAGAAAACATACTAGATTGAGAAAATCGAATCGATTTGAGATTTATTTATTTATTGCCTGCGTCGTCGTGCCTCTGCATTTGCGCTCGAAGTTTAATTATTTAAAGGAGGAAAACGCACGCTCCTTTTCCTCGGGTTGGGTTTTCAAATTGAAGAAAAAGCGATTGCTTATAATAATTGGTAATACACATTTCCTCCAGACCTTGTGCTTGGTTCTGCATTGTGGATCATCCTCAGCGTAAAGATGCACTTTAAGTAATGCGGCTTCGATTTAAAATTAATTTTATTTTGTATTAATAATTAGTAAAAGAAAAAGCTTTTGTCACTTAGCTTTAATTATTTTCGAAAGTTTTTCCATCTAAAAAAATCAAAAATTAAAGGCGATTTTGCAATATAATCTTGGAGTATATGGCAGATTGCTGAGTGTCCTCCTGGCATTATGATTCTCTTTTGTAGACCTCAAGAACATGGCCGCCGCCAACGATGGCTCCCTGGAGTTCGCCTCCAGCGGCGGCAACAGCAGCAGCAGCAGCAGTAACAGCAACACGAGCAATAGCAACAGCAGCAGCAGTAGCGCCAACACCAGCAGCAATGCCGTATCGGGCATCAATCCCAATCCGGTGACAATGCCGCCAGGCTATGTGACGGCTCCACCGGCACAGCAGCAGCAGCATCCGCATCCCCATCAGCAGCACCAGATAGCGGCCATGGATCCGCGGTACGGATGTGGGGCACCGGCGCCGTTGCTGCCGCCGCCGCTGCCGATGCCGGCACTGGGACCACCGCCGCGTTCCTTGGAGCAGATGATCATTTACGAGAACTTCGACGTGCACGAGACGCACCGGATCGAGGACGGGGTTTGCACACACATTAGCCGCCTGCCGCCCAAGAAGCAGGAGCTATTGAAACAGTTCGGTATACAGAGTAGTAGCCAGCAATGTCTGAGCAATTATGAAAAGTACATACTCATCGAAAACTTCATCAAGTTTTGCAATGTGAGCAAAAGTGTATCGGAGGAGCAGAGAGAGAGAAGAGATCCGGAGATGGATCGCCACCCACTGTAGTCCAGCAGAGCTTTGTTCTTTGGCCACCCCTTCAATTGGCGAACAAATGAGACAGGCATTGGCATACATTTCTGTAGATACGACTATTCAAAATTGCATCCTCATCAATTAATCCAGAGCATTGAACAAAACTCCTGCCCCAGCCCTAAACCTAGAGCTATTCTAATCTATTTTCAACTCTTCTATTCCCTTGTTCTTTTTTTTGTTAATATAAAATTCGGAAACAGGAATATCAGATATCCGATCATCGACCCTTTTTGGACTTCCACGAGAGCGCTTTATCCAAATGTGAACAACTTAAATTTGTACGATATCTGGGCCAGGGGCTATCCAATCTGACGCTAAACAAGATCTACGTTGCTTTCAAGGAGCTGCTGGGCAATGGCAGGCCCGAGAAGTGAGTTCTTGGGGGCTTGATCTTGACGAGATCCTGGTTTACTTTTTACTTATTCCATTTTTTCACAGAGCTGGGATGGAGGCCTATAACCTGGATAATCTGTTGAAGAAAAAACGCAAAAATCTATACAATCGTATGCATGCAGCTGGTAAGGATCAGGGCTTTTGCCGCAGAAATTATTTTACGTGCCCCTAAACTTCACAAGCTGATCTCCTCGATATCTTCCAGCTCCCAGCATAGACCTAACCGCTTACGAGGCGGCACAGACCCAGCATAATCCCCAAGCGCACCTGGCCACGCCTCGTCCCCATCACGCCTTCGCCGCTCTAAATGCAGCGACGCAGCGCAGCGAAGTATGCAACGAATTGACGCACACGGGCTTGCAGTACAGTTACGCCGCCGGACCTCGGTAAAAGAGTGGCCGGAGGAGGTAGTTCTGTATCCTGGCATCCGTATCCGCAATAGATGATCAGATCACACATATACATATAAATACATACTTCTTCCTGGAACTGGACCAGTAACTGTTGTGTCTTCGAAATAATGAAAAATAAAAATTGTTAAGCGAGAAACCATTGAAAACTAAGTGCTAAATTAAAGAGGCAAAAATAAACCGAGAGACACTAGTAAAATTAGCCTGAATGTTAACAAAATTAAACTTAAATCGAATGAAATTCAATTAAGCCAACACAGAATCAACACACGCAACAGCAGGCCGGAGATTAATATTAGTTTAAGCCCAAATAACCATATACACCATACTTATACGAGTATATTATATACACAGTACAGGGGTGCCACAGAAATGGCTATATGGTTTTGAAAATCTGTCCCAGTTAATTTCAAAATCTATAACTATTTCTGTGGCTCTCGCCTGATAAATACATATATTTCTGTAGTTGCCATAGCGCATAGGGTGCAGCACACACTTCCACATGGCCAAATCCTTGGCCAGAACTAAGAAATATAACCTATATAGCTTCGGTTTCCAGCCATATACCCCCGTACTCCAAGCTCCTCCCAGCTCTCCCAGCATTAGGTGTAGCAGCCTCTAGACATAAGCGAAGAAACACCAATCAAAAATTCAGAGAAATCTAAATCGAAGACGACCTCCCAAATGAAAGTTCCCTAAAAAATATATATAACTAGTAGAGTCTAGTTTGTAAGTGGAGACAAATTTTTAGCATAGAACTGGCATGGAGCGGGCGATTAACAAAACTAAATATTCCTATATACAATATACAACAACATATTATATACAACAAGCAGCATTAAATTCAAAGTGGATTATACGCAAATCAAAGGCAGAAATACCAAAAATAGCAATTGTAAATGATATATATACCAAAAATATATTCTATACGAGCAAACGACTCCACCATTCGTTTCCTTTAAGTCACACCCAGGGGGATTTTTATTTGCGTTTTATATTTAAATTTTTTACTATGAAGGTATTATTAGTTATCAGGGATGCCACAGAAATATCTGGGGATTTGAAATCACTTGAAATGCTGCCCAAAAGTATGCTTTGAATTGTTTGTTAACAAAATACTTCATTAAATATTTCACGGCATACTTTTAGACACCTTTTTTGAATTAATTTTAAATGCATAGCGATTTCTGAGGCACCAGTGTATATATTTAGCTTAACACGCAGATTAGTGGCGCAGAGAGAGCGGGAAGTGTGTATAAAAAACTAAAGTACAGTACAAGGCAGTGGACACCTATCTATTAACCAGCAATGGCCGATTGCTCTACTCGTTCCTCGCCCCTCGAGTCAATCTATGATCATTCTTTCGCTCGCCAACCCAAGATGCAGATACTGTAAATGCTGCTCGTCTCTCCTAGTTGGACTCCTTTTTGCGCTGCGCCTGTTCGCGGTCCAGCGCTCGCTGCTTGGCCTTCTCATAGATGGGCATCAGCTGTCCAGTTTCGCCCAGCATCTTCAGAAGTTCGACGATGAACGGCAAGTAGTTGTGCTTGCGTCGCACATTCTCCACCTTGTAGCGCTTCTTTTTCTGGATCTCGTACTGGATGTAGGTGCGCAAGCTGCTTATCTCAGTCTGGCGATCCTCCTCCGTGTCCATGGCATTGGGAGCTGGATTGAGCAGTTTGTCGATTTGCTGTTCGTAGATGCGCTGTCTGTCCGAGATGAGGGCCATTAAGTTGAAATGTATCTCTCCGTCGCTATAACGCTGCATGCGCTTCTCAATAATCGGGCGCACCACATCGATCCAGTTCTGCTCCGGCCGGATCTCGCCCAGATCTATGGGGCCTTCGCGCAGGCCGTCCAGCTCGTAGAGGCGGCCGCCGATGGGCATGTAGCCGACAAAGTGGTAGACATCCTCGTCCTTGTTCTGGTTCTTCATGTCCAGCTCGAAGAGCGTCTGGCGGGCGAAGGAGTTGTGCACTGTTCGTATTTGGCTGGCGTTGCTCAGCGTAAGGCCCTTGTTGTACGGATCGAAGCACTGGCAGAACTCCTTGAAATTGGTCAGCGTTTCGCCCAGCTTGATGTCCTCGTGCTCCAGGTTCATCAGGAGACTCAAGATGGCCTGCGTGGCACAGGCATTGTTGATCACCTGCTTGGCGAAGAAGATGTTGTCCCGATCCAGCACCACCTTCCCGGCGGGCTCGTCCTCCTGCACCCACTTGAACAGGAAGATCAGACCATGGATGGGCTCCAAATTCTTGAAAGACTCGCTATCCAAACTCCAGATCTCCTCCACCTGGGCGCCATCACAGCCTGACCGCAGAGGAAATACAGTTTTTAATTAAGAAGCTTTTCTTGCCGGCGTCGTTTTGGAAAGCGCGCGTTTTACTTACCAAACTCGCGAATCAACTCCGTGAACACGCCCGGGTCGGACTCAATGAGACACCAATTGCCAGCACCGTCGCCCATTTTGCTCTTGGCTCGTTAAATTCTTTCTTTTCTAGTGTAGATTTATGCACAAAAAAAACAAGCGCTGGCTTTTTTTGCTCTGCTCGCCAAATTTTTTTGTCAACTCACAGAGGTAGAAGTGGAGACACATCGATGCTAACATCGAAGTCATCGATGTTTTCAAAACATCGCCAACATCGATGTTTGCCAGGCAGTATCGATGTTTTTAAGCCACATGAACCGATACGATTTTCTTTTCTAAATAAGCAGCTAAGTCTAGTAAAATAAAGTACCTACGTGTTAAGAATTGAATTTACTACTGTTTTATTTTGAGTTTGGGCAAATTTAAAATGCACAAGTGGCTTAAATATCAAAAAATCGAGCCTACCTTTTGAGCTTTTCAAATCGTGAAAATCAGCCGTTGCGGAATGCGCGACCTCCAGAGCTGGAACCAGTTATGAACCAGTCGCTCCACTAGACTACAAAACCATCTTAATATTCAAAATAGATTGTTCCGCCACAATTTTTGAAATTCAAGTATTTATAATATTATTTTATTTTTAAATAATTGAGATTTTAACGGTAATTCGGAATATAAACGGCATTTGGCTGTCATTCCATTTTTATCCAAATTATGCTCTCCAGAAGACCTCAAGTATGCAAATATTTGGGACCTTAAATCGGCCTTTTTATATCCTAATTTTTTGACAACTCAATAAGTAAAATAACCATAACTTGGCCAAAACAGCCTTAATTTCAAATCGGAAAGCTTTTCTTTGTTAGATTTTATTTGGTTAATTAATCTGCATACCGACTTTAAGAATAAACAAAAATAAAATTTTATTCAATTTTTGAAAAGTTTAATGATGTAACCCCTTACATTTTTTTGAAAAATCGACCAAAATTTTTTTTATGTTTATATTTCAATATTTTATTATTAAATAATTAAGATTTTAACGGGGATTCGGAATATGGATGGCATTTGGCTGTCATTCGATTATTGGCCAAGTTATGCTCTCCAGAAGACCTCAAGTACGCGGATATTTTGGTCCTTAAGTCATCATTTTTATGTTCTAATTTTTGGACAAAGCCAAATTAAGAATAACCATAACTTGGCCAAAACAGCCTTAAAAACAGCGATTCGGAATATATATGGCATTTGGCTGTCATTCCATTTTTGGCCAAAATATGCTCTCCAGAAAACCGCAAGTATGCGGATTTTTGGGTCCTTAAATCGTAATTTTTATGTCCTAATTTTTGGACAAAGCTAAATTAAAAATTACCGTAACTTGGCCAAATCAGCCGTAATTTCAAATCGGAAAGCTTATCTGTGTTAGATTTTATTTGTTTAATTAATCTGCATACCGACTTTAAAAATAAACGAAAATAAAATTTTATCCAATTTTTGAAAATTTTAATGATGTAACCCCTTACATTTTTTTGAAAAATCGACCAACAATTTTTTATGTTTATATTTCAATATTTTCTTATTAAATAATTAAGATTTTAACGGGGATTCTGAATATGGAGGGCATTTGGCTGTCATTCCATTTTTGGCCAAAATATGCTCTCCAGAAGACCGCAAGTATGCGGATTTTTGGGTCCTTAAATCGTCATTTTTATGTTCTAATTTTTGAACAAAGCTAAGTTAAGAATAACCATAACTTGGCCAAAACAGCCTTAAAAACAGCGATTCGGAATATATATGGCATTTGGCTGTCATTCCATTTTGGGCCAAAATATGCTCTCCAGAAGACCGCAAGTATGCGGATTTTTGGACAAAGCTAAATTAAAAATAACCATAACTTGGCCAAAACAGCCTTAATTTCAAATCGGAAAGCTTTTCTTTGTTAGATTTTATTTGGTTAATTAATCTGCATACCGACTTTAAAAATAAACAAAAATAAAATTTTATTCAATTTTTGAAAATTTTAATGATGTAACCCCTTATCAAA